>JAAWXA010000004.1:4304291-4439805 GCA_038090715.1 Florisuga fusca | reverse complement strand
CCTCGCCTCTCCGGTGCCCTCTCCGCCGGAGCCGGCGCCGGGGCGGGCGGGGGCAACGGTGGTCAGCGGGGCGACCGGAGTTGCAGCCGCCTGACGGAGCCGATGCTCTTGGCTGGTGAGTTTTCACCGGGCCGGTGTGCTAAGAGGAGGAAGGTGCCCCGGGGCAGCCCTCCCAAGCCCCGGGTGTGCTCCTTCCCCGCGTTCCCAGAATCTCGGGGATGGGGGAGAAAGTGGGCATCCACCCGGTGTGCAGTGCCCGGGGGAGCGGTAGCACGGCGCGCAGAGCCTGCAGCTGCTGCTGTCGGGGGGGGCTGTGGCAGCATTTGCATTGCCAGCCTCTGTTTCCTTGGGTCTCTGAACTTGGCTGTGATGTGCTCTGGTCTTAAAACTTGTCAAACGAGAGATCTCGGCTGTAAGGGACCCGCTGTTTGTCCTTTTCGGTTATTGAAGGAACGGTAGTGGAGCGAAGTGCTACGGCTGTTTTTAAGAAAATTTAAACAAACAAACAAAAAAACACCATTAAAAAAAACCATCAACAAAAGACAGGTTTGAGAAGCAGAAGTAAAGATCAGAACGATGGTTTCTGCTTCAGTGTCTGAAAAGGCTCACGTTTGAAAAATGCGTCTTAATGAACAGTTATTTTACCTTACAGCAAGAAGGCAGCATTGGTATTGGGAGAGGAAAAATGAGCCATGAGATTTTATTTTGGAACTCAGTTTGCTGTACACGTGCAGTAACGTTTTTTCCTGAGGATTTTTAGCATGTGGACTAATGCATGTTGCCATGTGCCTCGAAAAATTCCTTCTTTCTGTAAGCAGTGGAAATGTATGCCCACATGCACGAAATCAAGGTGTGTTCCATGCCATTCCTGACAGCAGCAGCGTTAATGGGGAAAACTAGTGTCCATCTGTGGCAAGGATTAGGGATAAAATGTATCATAATGGTTTCTTAAAGAACATTTTAACTTGTTTCGTTATTGAGACACAAACTAGTGTTAAAGTAGACCCTGGCATGATGGATAGTAACTTCTCATTTGAATGTATATTAATAACAAGTTTGGTTTATCTTCTGTGTATACCAACATATAAAATACAATAATCTGCCAAAACCCAAAAAAAAATAACCAGCCCAAATTCTGTGGAAGATATTTGTGTGATAATGGGAACATTTTTTCCTGAATAAATATGAGTACAAATCTGAAGCATTTGTCTAAAGTTGATAATTTGTTGCCAAGTATGAAACCTTGTTCTCACCATGTGTAATTACCATAATGAGTTAATCTCTATTCTGATGGCATCCTAAAAATGGCAGTGATAACTGAAACTAATGGAGAGTAAGTGGTTTTAGCTCTTGAATTTTGGTCTGGTGGTACTTGTTCACTGAGAGATGTGTTCTTTTTGATATGTGGGGCTCATACAAGGTGGGGTTGTGCAGTCGCTTGCAGATGCCCTTAACCTTACATACCTGAGAAGTTCCATTTCAAGCGTTTGTGCAAACGATTGACAGATGAAAACTGAAAGAACTTGTTGATGTGATAAGCTCTGCTTTTGGTAATATTGGTGAGTTCCTCTATATTTGTTTTTTCCAGAGAAAGGAGATTTGATAGTCAGGAAGAGTTCAGTTTGTCCAGTAAGAAGGCAAATTAAAATATACTATACATATTTATTCTTCTTAGAAGGCGTTTAAATGCAGTACCCCAAAATTAATTCAGAAAGCTGAGAGCCTAATGCTTTTCCTCTTAGCATTTTTTCTTTGGGGGAGAGAGGGAATGACACCTAACTGGAAGTGAGCACATGGAGTTAAAAAGGAAGGGTAAAGAATGTGCAAATTAGAAACAGAGCTGTCAGTGAAACTGCCATCAAAGAGGGCTGCACTGAACTAAGGAACTAAAGCAAATTGGCTGTAGGTAAGAGTTTTGCTACTGATGAATTTGAGGAGGGAGCTGTAACCCAGGTCGGTCATGATTTGACTTGCTTTCCAAGAGCAAGGCATTTTAATGTTTGAGGAAACAGAACTCCGTGTTGGAAACGTTCATTTTATTTTTTTCTCATCAATCAGGAGGATGCAGAATTTGCTGTTTTAACATTGAACAACGGGCATTTTGGTAAGGACGTTTGTATTGAATTGTTAAATGTTACTGGTGGGCATACTGAATAATATTTTTCACAGATAGTAAGCTTCTTCCTTGCTTTGAGCACACTGAGAAGCTGCCTGCAAGCCTTGGACTTAAGCATGGCTGTTGGTGCTAAGATACCTGATCTGCAGACTGGGAGCTAAAGCAGAGATGAGAGTGATTGGTATCATTCTGGGTCGAGTCATATTAATTTGCCAAATACCAAGCATGACTATATGACATTTATAAAACCAGAGGGTTGGGGTTTTTTCCTGATGTTGTATTATCACAATGGTTTGCTTACTATATGTTGAAAAATTGTATCAGTCTTCCAAATCAACAATTGTGATGAACTGTCCAGTTTGTACTCTGAGAAATACGATTTGGGGTTGTTTTCACATTTGGGAACATGTTGGTTTATACTAGTCCACATTTTCAGTGTTGTCTTCACAGTTATGTGAGCGACAAGATTATTTTTAAGAAATCACAGTCAAATTCTGGAGAATGACACCTTCAAAAAATTATACCAGCCTTTGCAATTCAGTGTCATTTTTCCCATTGTGTAGGCAATAACAGAGGGCTACATATACTTGATCTTTTAGTCCATGTGCCAATTATGCCAGCTTGCCTACATGACTGTAGTTTTGGTTCTAAGTATCGAAGGGTTATGCTCTAGATAAACCTCACTTTGACAAGGTAATAAAGCTAGGAAAGGCATTTTCTTATCATAGTTTGATTGCTACCTGTATCCATAATCTCTGTATGTTTTGCCTTTCAGGAGAAAAGCTTCTAAATGTGAGGATCTTGGTAGAATGTTTGAGTGTGTTAAATTGAGTTAAATTGAACAGTGACATTCAAAGATGCAGGTCTTCTCATACCTTATTCTCAAAAGTTTATACATTATCATCCTGCCATCCTGTTTGAATTGCTCTCAGAGATCATCTGGTTTTACAGATTATGTGTAAAGACAGTGGGGCATTGTTGGGAAATTTTCAGTGGTCATACTGGTTTAGACACGGAGTTATATACTATTCAGAAGTCCAGAAAAAAGAGAAGACTCCTGATGTTGAGGGTTTTTTCTGCCTTTCTGTTCACGTACTCTGAAGCAATAGAATTTTTCTAAATACCGTTCAGTCAGCTAGGAAGCATTTCTTCCTGTCTCCAAGGATTATTTTTGAAAACCTCAAACTTGGTCTGGATGCACTCTTACAAGCTTTAGCATAGTTTAAAGAAAGGAAAGGATCTTATTGACATTGTCACACACACACACACACACACACCCCCATTGAATTTGTCTGAAGTGAAGTACCTTGCAACATTGCAAATGGCATTTGTGCCCAACTTCATGTTAGTTGTGGGGTAAAGATGTGTTGATACTAGTGTTGAACAAATGTTAATGAGAAATCATCAGAGCCTTTTTTCCATGGTAAAAGAATAGTGATTCTGGTTGAGAAGTGCTGGCAGACCTCCTCGAGACTATCTCTGTCCTTGAATAATGGAGTGGAAAATGTTCTTATTGTCATGGCAATGTTTCAAGCACAAAGATGTGATCCTGTATGTTTCAAGCACAAAGGAAAAAATACAGGATCACATCTGGTCTTTCTCCATTCCTTACTTACTGCCTTCAATATCCCACTGTCCTAGTAGTGGGATATTTCTAACTCGTTTGACTGTGGAACATCTTGGAGAGTTTTGCAATGCCTTTCCTGAAGAAATAGGGTATTTGCATAGTCCTTGCTTTGCAAGTTACATGGGGTTGGATAGTATCTTTGTGATACCTGGAGAGAAACTGCAAGAACATATAGGCTGCTATGTTATCAGTGTGATGATGATACCCAGCATTTGTCTCTTTTTCATTAGAACTCACATCCCAATATATCCATGGACTTAGAGCTGAGATTGGGTTAAAGTCAAATCCTTGACATGCAGCTGGATCAGAAGTGATGATGAGGAAGGACAGTGTATCTGAGGATCTTCTAAAGTCTCTGGCTGCCCTGTGACTTAAGGGCAGTTGCTTAATATTAACATATTGTCTTCAATGCTGGGATGTATTTACTCTGCAGATGGTTAAGATTTGTACTTTTTTTCTCCCATTGTAGATACTCAGATCTTGTCTTGTTTCCAGGACTTGCATGATCTCTTGCTAACCAGAAAAAAAGAAGGGCAGTTTTTGTGGGAGAAAAAAAACACAAAACACACCATAAAACAAGCAAACAAACAAGCAAACAGCAACTGGTCCAGAATTAATTGTAGCCATCTATTTTTTAAATGTACCACACATGTTCTGTGCTTATGAACAGTACCCAAAACAAATGGTGGGGAAAGAAGAAGGCTTGAAATGGAAGTTCTTTCTCCCAGGCCTTTTCCTTTGGAGTCTGCTCTTTCTAGACAAGAGTGACTGGGACATGTTAAAACAGGGATGTGTCACTTTACTTACATTTTTCCAGCTTTTTGATGCTGGAAATCCAAGGTTATTTGTATGAGGTTTGTTAGATGTAGTTGGTTTTTCTTCTTCATTCTGTCAGTGTTTGCTGCAGTCAGCAAACATCCAAAGAGGTTTGGCTATTGTTTAGAATGTTTTTAAGTTCTGATTCTGTAAAAAGGGCAAGTTTAATAGCAGCTGCAGTAATAGCAGGTGAAGTCAGTAGGGAATTTTTCTTGTTCAACAGCAGATTTTAATCCATTGTTTAATTTCTGAAGTACTTTTTTTTCCAGGAAGTGCTTCTCTACAGTGGGGAATAAACATTTAGTTTTTCAATACATTTGAAGAAAGTGAAGCATAAAGGTGATAAGCACTTGTTTTGCTTGTCCAGCTATGGATGATCATATAAACTCTTCATTTAGTTGACTGATCCTCCAGACTGCAAACTGGGAATTTGCACGTATGCCAGCTTGGCTGGTTCTGCACACTTTGAAGTAAAGGTTTTGCAAAGATGTCAGTGAGAATATAAGTCTCTTTTTCCAAGGGTATACTGAAGATGATTTGTTTCTTCTTCGTTATCTGTTAGTGAAGAACCCTGTAACACATAATATCTTTTTATGTCTAAATATTGTTAATGATGGTAAAAGCCAGTGGTAAATTGATAAGCCACAAAAATGGCTGTCTGTAATTATTCCTAAAATAGGAAAATGCAAAGTCTATTCCAGTGTTTATCAAGATTTATTATATTAAAATGTGTGTGTGTGTATGTATATGTGTCTACATGTATAATAGAAACAGCTTTAATTATGAAAGTCTTACTGCTATAATTTGTGGTCATCTTATTGTTTTTAGGCTTTATCTTTACCCCTTTGAAATTGATACAAGGGTCTCATAATTTTAAATGAGTTCATAAAATGTGCTTGTAGAAATAATCCAGAAACTCTTTACTGTGTTATAAAAAGTCTTATATAATGTCACTTACTGCATAAATAAATATGCTGGAAAAATGTCAGTTTGCAAATAGTTAAAACACTTAAAATTTAAGATCACTGAAAACTGTCTAATTATCTCTTTCAGGATACTATAATCCAAGAGCTGTTATACCATTGTCATGCTTTCTTAATGCTTTTATTTTCCAGGTACGTTTTTAGAGGTAATTCTAAGATCTAGGGGAGGTGTTACTTTGTTAATACTGCAGTCACCAGGAAGGCTCATTACTAATGGGTACCCAATTGGTTTATGAAACACTTGCATTCTTATATGATAGTAATACATAGAAGTTCAACACCATATAGTAATATTCATAAACCACCACAGAGGTAAGTGGATATTGGAGTGAATAGTCACATAGAACAATGCTTTAACAAAACCTAAGGGAAGTATTTTATGACCCATTTGTATTTTTACTGAAGCCATTACAAAATTGAATGCAAACTATTTTTCTTTAAAATCTGAATGTGGTGCCATTCCTGTTCTTAGCACTATCAAGAATTCAGGATTTTCCTAGACCTTTGTGAGTTCTTCTCAGTCCTAATCTCTATTGTGCCCAGCTCAGGTATCTCGGAAGCACAGGATCATGTGGTGCTGTGACTTGAGCACTTCCAAACTGCTGTCTGCACCCACCATCTCAACACACTGCCTTTAAATACTTAGTGTCTCACAGCACACTGATAACTAGTCATTATTTAGTGTTGTCCTCATCATGTTCATTTCATAAGCATCCACCAGGCAGCATGGGATAATCTTTGGGGTTGGACTGGGTGAAACACACCGCATCCACCTCTAGTGTTCAGCTGTGTCTGTTCCTGCTCCTTCTCCAAGGCTTACTGTCACTTTTTTTATTCTTTACAGAGGTTTCATGGACTAAGCAGTAGCTCTACAGTGATGATAGGCACAATAAAGCCTAGGGCCAAATAAAAAAACATATTGGAGACTTTTGAACAAGGTTCTCAGATGCTGTAATTGTCATAGCACCATTTATTCCATTGACTGGACAGACTGAAGATCATGTCTCATGTGTTTTGTCAGGAGACATCTTCCTGGATACTAGGAAGAAAGGCAAGCAATAGATTATGCTCAGTTGGAAATGCAGTGTAGCAATATTTGGTCAGCTCTTGACATACCTTCCTGAAGGTTGTAAGCAGGCCCCTGTTGATGTCATGGTCATCAGAGCCCCAGCACTGATAGAAGCCCCTAGGACTGTGCTGAACATGCCATATTTTCATGTGATTTTTATTTACCAGTAGATTCATTTGGACTGACCAAACGATTGGCTAAAACTTCAGAGAAAATGTAATGTTGAGCAGTGAAGGTGGAGACTAGTATTCTCTGTCTTTGTGGCCTAAAAATTAGACTCTATACTTTATAATTTGATACGTGGTCTTCAAAGGGAAAGGTGCCTTTTGAGGAAGGCACTATACATGCCCAGTTGTGGAAATAGGAAGCCAGCATTAGGTTGTCCTTATGTGGAAGGCTTGCTTGTGCACTGTGAAGTTTCCCTTTGAACTATATTTCATTAAATATGCCATGTTCTACTATATTTACAAGGAAGTGACCTTCCTAGGTCTAAATATTTTGTTGAAATCCTTTGGTCTTGATATTTAAGGGCAGTACTGCAGGGCTGTACTTCTGTAATAAGAGCATTGGTAATGTTCATTAAAGATAAATGCAGTTTAGAACAGAAGCTAAAGAACAAGTCATATCCCCCAAAATACTATTTTTTTCTGTTTAAATAGTGGTCTGCATTAAGATTATACTTTCTCTGTTATTATCTATACTGGAGACCAGTCAGCAGAAAGTTAAGCAGCTTCTTTATTTTTTAAGTTTCCTGATTATTTCCACAGGTAAAGAAAGGTGCCACTTCCGTTAACTCTTGGTGTGCTGCAGTGTTGTACATGTGTGGTGCCTGAGGACTTGGTAGCGATATGCAGAGGTCAGACCACACCAGCTGAGGACAGTAACTTGGTCAGAGAGGGAGGTGATTCCCCAGCTTGCTGCTCTTTCAGGTCTGAAGTTGGTAATCTGTGCTGGGACTTCTGCAAGGGGAGAATCTCTTTTTTTTCTATGTAGCATAGTGCAGAACTTGATTTTTAAAATGTCTTTCTTGCCATGTGGCATAAGAAATGTGGCATAAGAAATTTGTTTAAGAAAAATTCTTTTGTAAAAGCAATTTAGAACAGAAATACTGTAAAAGACAGAATATAAACCAGCAGTCATCTCTCCATGTTGATCTTACATTGACATGCACCCTATTTTAAGTTATGTAATTTAAGTAATAGGATTGTTGTTTGACCTTCATAATCTCCCTATACCACTGGAGGTACAAATACTCATGTAAAATAAAATTTCTTCTTTTCTAACCAATCCTTGCTTTTAGTTATCTGTATGTGATGATGATCTTTTACTTCAGTGCAAAACTGTTGATTCATGGAAGTAATGCTGTGTTCGTGCAATACACAGAAGCTATATCTGGTATTGTTGCTATTGCTAGGGGTGATGTGTCACATTTTTATAAACCTTATTTTTAGAATCTCTTATTTCAGCCACCACAACCTGTTCTGGTTAAAACCCTGTTATGTTGATCCTAATGCAGTGATGACATAGCTAGGAGGGTGGAGGGGCTATTTAAATAGTAACAATCTTGAAGTATTTAATTTATAGGTATGTAGGAAATGCTTGCAAGTTAGATGCCCCTGAAGAGGTAGTAATAGCAAGAAAGTAGATTCAAATCTGTAAATTAAGTAGAACTTATCACTTTTTGTTTATCTTATATGTTTAGTCTGAAGTTTATATTTTGATGTTATGCATCTTCTACTTGATTATTCACATCTACTATTTCCAAAAATGAAATCATAATGCCCTTGTGCTTCTCCATGGGCAAAGAGACATGGAGCTGCCCTGCTGGGGTGTGTGTGGAGCATCCTCTTGGATGATGGTCTCCAAGGTGGATCTTACCACCCGGCTTCCTGTCAATTCCTCCTGTTCCTGCTCTCCCACCTCAGCACATGCCCCTGGTGAGGAGAATGAAGTGATGTTCTGGATAGCCCTGCCCATGGGAGAAGTGGGTAGTTGAAGTTCAGCCTTGAGGTATCCCCACATCCTACACCGTCAAGCTGAGGCCTGGGGGTTTGTAGTATCACTTCAAGTCACCCTTTGTCACACATTGCTGTGGTGAGCAGAAGGTCTAGTCCATCAGTGTGGAAAGTCACATAACTGAGTTCAGTCTGGAGTTTTTCATGTTGCTGTGTTCACATAGAAAGCAGTCAGAGTTTGGCTCAAACTTCAGTGGTGTCTGTGAGTCTGTGTAATCAAATGTGAAGGTATTTACATAATTAGTGAATTATCAGAAGTATTAAGAGAGCTGTCATGTGTTATTATGCTATAAATCCTGATACCTTTTGTAGGCTATGACACGTGAAGTGTTTTTGTTTATACTGTTGACATAATACAAAAGACTGAGTGATGCATTTAGAAATTACGTTGACACTATAGCAATCTCTCTCTTCTTTTCTACATGGCAGTTCCTCAAAAAGAATAATGTCAGTCATGGCTTTCTATAATATGAAGAGGGATAAAAGTTGAGGTAATTCATCATAAATAAAAAAATTATACATTTTTTTCTATGTCTTGAAGCTCTGACAAAAACTTCCTCCTACCTTTCCAATAAAATTTTAGGGAATGTAGGGCCAGTAAACTTGTTAAACTATGGATAGAAATAGTCTAAAAGATGCAATTTTAGTGTATGTTTGTGTTATGGAAAAGATAATGATGGCAGAAGAGAATAGAGACCTCAGGCCTGCCAAAGAGATTCTAGATACAGTAGTAATTGGACTGTAATCAGGGTTTACATTATTACAGATTTGTTTGGGTTGTGATATCTTCATCCACAGATAGGAATCCAGTAGACCTTCTCAAATTTAGATTTTGGTTGGGCTGCTTTAAAACGTCATATTGTCTGCTAATGGGGAGAAGACTACTACTTAGCCAAATGTCCACAAATTTCTAGAGCTGGTGTATTCTGTATTGCATATCCACCCATAGCATTGTAGTGCTTGTCAATGAGAACATTGTGATAGATATTTTTGGGCAAAAAACTTTTTTGTCACAAAAGTTTGGCACAAAATTTGAGTGACTGAAGGCAGGTAACAAGTAGAGCCCATCACTAGCTCCATGTTGCCACAAAATAACATTGCAAAGTCGTATCTGGGTTTTTTTCAGCAGTAGGGAGTGGGACAGCAGTCAGTCTCTTCAAGATGTGTACTCAACTGAAGCAAATGCTCCAGTATGAAATCATTCCAGTTGCTCTTATTCTCAGCTTTCTATAGCAGATTAGAAAAGATTATACTAGTCTGCTAAAACAGCCCCAGTATCGGTCCACAAGTTTTTAATTTTCTTACAGTAGTGATTCAAATGCTTGTGCTTACTATAGTGAATCATCTGTCTGAAGCAAGGATGTTTTCTACCAACTAAACCAAGGCTCTGTGAGGTTGATTGCTCCTCCAAAGTATAACAAATCCCTCTGGAAAGCAACAGTACTTTCACCAGGAGCGCTTGGTCTATGATAAAAGTGGAAGTGGTTTTCTGGATGAAGTAGATAAGAAATTGAGTGTTGCTCATTTCAAACACTTTTATCCTAAGCTACTGACCTTGAAAGTAGTTCTGAATTTCTGTCAGCTCAGTAAGATCCCAGGACTTTCATCTGTCTGTTTGGGATAATACCATACGTGTGATTATTCTACAGTTTATAAATTTTTGAGGGATCTATTCCCTGTGTTTGCTCTGCTGCCTGAACCATACCTATCCTAGGAGTTGATTGCAGTATTTATCAAAGCCATGGAGCCCCCAGTTGAGCCATCTGTAGGTAGTGGTTGTGCCATCTGTCACTGAAGACAGCATTCCAGAGGGAGAGACAATATGCACAGACTTCAACATGCAAATCCTGTAGGGTATGATCTCTGATGTTTGCATTATCCTTTTAAGATGTATAGGTTGTAGCATCTCACTGACTTCTAAATTTTTTAAGAGGCTTCGGAATGCCATGGTAGCCAATGCTTCATCCTCACCCATCCGTATGCATTATGCATTTTCCTGAACTACAAACTTTCCTCTGGGAGGTGAACTATGTTACTTGGTTGTTAAAGGCTGAAAGAGTGCTAAAAAATGGGCAAAACCAAGCTGCAAAAGATTTCAAACTAGTATATAGTGCTTGGAGATAATGCTAAGAGCCACATAAAATGAGTTGCCTTTGGGTGCAAACATACCATTTTCTGATTATTTTTGCAATGAGTTATCAAGGATTACAGCAGCAGCAGATGTTCAAGGCAGCATGATCTAGATCGTGTATGCTTTTGTGTTATGACTGACTGAGCCAATATCCCTGTATTCTAGGAGATAGGTGACTTTATTTAAAGTTTCAACAGTACGTTAACAGCATGCTTCAGGAATACTTTCACTTCAGATCTTGCTACCAGGAGCAGCATTCAAAATTTTTGCTGATGGTTAGTGACCATCAACTTTGTGATTGGCAGTAGTGGTTTGTGATTAGCCCCTAAATTTGAAGTAAAATTTGCATTGTCTTCAGGTGCATTTCACATTGGATCTGAGGGCAATGTGATGAGCTAGAGGGTACTGAATGTGAGAACAGTCACCTGCTAGGGACACTGTGGGCTTTCAGGACAGAGTTATCATGATTTCCTAATCTCTCCATTGCACAAGCTAATTGGCAGTGGCAGTGAAGGGTATCTCTTCATACTGGGTGGTCGTGGGGCCATGAATCCTTCTCCTGCCTTTTGCATCTCAAGAGAAAGCGTGGACCAGACACACACACTGGTTACACTGGTAACCAGAAGGCTCAGAGGCTGCTGTTGAATTTGTGTGTTGCCTGGGACAGTAGCTCATCTACACGAGTGGGACTCTTGAAATATCCTTGATCATTTTTAACCCACGTGGCGTTGGCAATCTGTCAGAAGCAGACAGGGACAACTTTTGTTGTACATATGGGTCTGGATTTTTAAGTGCAACACCGGGAATAATTTGTATAAGTGACAACCCTGAAAACAGCCATTGTGTCAGTAAGAGGTGATACTGTGCATTGCTATGTTAAACAGGAGAGGAACAGATTTAGCACAGGCAAACAGACTTTAAAAAAGCCTTTTGATAGCTGCTTCCATTCTATTACAGATCAGCATTAAAAGCCTGTCATGACTTATATGTGTAATATCTGTGTACTTATATATGCATTAATAAAATATTCCAAGAAAAGCATAGCAAGAACATTATATTGTCAGTAAGAGGTAATGCATGTTTAATCTAGACCTAGCTTCTGAAGATACTCATGAAACGTGTAGGATCAAACATTTTATTTAAATATTGAATTTCAGGGCATTGCAGTGGATTATTCTTTGTTCTTTATGGATGTTCTCTCAACATGAAACCAAGGGGATATATAAATATATTTTTTTCTTTTTTCTTCTTTTTTTTTCTTTTTTTTTTTTTCTTTTTGCAGTGTAGCAGGGACTTGCTCGGTTGCTAGGTAACAAGGTATTGCTTTATTTGCAGGGCAGTAGCTGAGTTGAGAGTAGAGACAATGATTTATGTGGAATGTATTAATATAGTAGCAGTAATAATGATTATTGAAATCCTTATTTTTATGTGCTTCATTCCATGGAAAAAATATAGTCAGTTCATTAGAATATTTCCTTCTACTCTGTGTAAAAAAACCTGCTAAATTACTAAGAAAAACCAGTTACTTAGTCAAGAAGCTGAATCTGTATAGTTTATTTAATGTCTTAAAATGAGTTATTTAAAAAATAAAACAATACGTAAAGTGTTACTGAAGAAAGGTGATTTAGAAGGAGTAGTTACTTCCCTAAACTGTCCATTCATACCTTTTTTTTGGCGTTTCATCTATGGGCTTGCTTTTCCAGCAGCAATACATTTTCCTCCAGGGATCAAGACCAAACCTGTCAGTCACCAGGGCAGAAGTTGGCTTGTTCCTGGTGGCAAGTTGCCATCTCACTTCTGCTTCCAAGAAGACCAGCAGGTGGTCTGCAGGCCATTCCATGCCTCTGTTCTCATATGAGTCTGGAAATTCAGAATGGTCAGAGTTGCCTTGAGGGCAAATGCGGATGCCACCTGCTTCCTCTGCTGGCACAGTGACTGGCTGGGTGGTGTTGGATGCCGTATCCCTGGCAAAAAATGTCACTGCCATTCATTTTGTTCAGTGTTGCTGCTGTTTGGGTCCTGGTGGGTTCCACATTGTCTTTGATGCTTTCCTTAGGCTTACTCTTCGCCAGATAACACCTTCACCCCCCTCTGTTATGTGAGATGTATTAGCCAGGTCTCATTGCTCTTCATGGATACAGGAAGATCGTGTTTGAGTGCATGTAGTTGGATTTCTGTGGTCACACCAAAGAAGAGCAGTTCCTCTTTCAGGATAGTGGAAACCATACAGGTATATAAGGAGAGTGTTGTCTTTGACATTAGCCAAATCAGTAAGTGTAGTAATGCTGAGCATTTTTTTTAGTATGACTCAAGTCACTCTTGCCTAATTTTTTGACATTTCTCCTCCTTGCAATGACTGGGGTTTAATACTGCATCACATGTATAATTCTGCTATTTTTAAGGCAAACATTGACCTTTTCTCCACGTCAGTCAGTTTTCACAGTTGTGAATCTTTTTAACCCACAAGCTCACCTGTTGGACTCTGGTCTTTATTTTTAGACATTCACACATTACTTCAGGAAGCTACTGTTGCTCTTCATGAAGGAGTTACTCCTCATACTGATTTTGTCATCCTAGTGGCTATGATCTATAGTCTTGATCAATTAATTTTTGGTTTGGGTTTTTTATGTGGGGGGTTTTTGTGGGTTTTTTTGTTTGTTTTTTACAAAGGAAGATCCTGCTTTATTTAAGCAGAATAAAGTAATGTTTATCAGTTTGTGATGAAGATGCAAGCCACAGCTGATGGGCAGGCAAAACCAGGGTAGGATAGATGGCAAAGACGATCTCGATGTTCCTCACCTGTTTCAAGAAGCATTTGCAGGTGTGGGTAACAAGCTGCTGCTTGAAAATTTACTCGTAGCTTTTATGTTCTATGGTATGTGATATTATCACATAGATCTCCAATGACTTCTGATACAGGCATTCACATAGTCAGTTAATAAGTAAATAGCTTCAGTATCTTAACAACTAAATTATTCCTGATTCTTTAGCTTTCATTTAAGCAAAATAAATGAGTAAATTAAATTAAGAGGCAAAACAGCACTCTCAGTGGTAGCTGGCTTCCTGAAAAGTTGCAGAAAAGAAAGAAAAGCCAAAGCACAGGATAGTTAAAAACCAATAAATGTTAAAAAGAATAAAAGTCAGAACAATAGATATACAAGAGTAAAAGAAATAAGGGAAAACAGAAAGAACGGATGAGAGAAAATAGGTGCAACAATAAAAATTAGTAGCAACTGTGCTTCATTATGCTTCAAAAGGAGACATGAGGATCATATTCTTCTGTGAATCACCAAAAGGAAGGTATGTGGAGCCATTGCAGGATAAGGCTGCACAATTCTATTGTCTAGAAGTTAGAGGAAATATTTTTTATTGTTATTTCATGTACTGTCAAGTGAAAGCTTATTAAAGAAGCTTATACATCCAGGGATAGTCAGTGCTCCTCTGCTCATCCTCTCCTTCACTTTCAGAACATTCACCTCTCACAACAAGGGATAGCTGCAGCTCATTAGTGCTTGGTGTGCACCTGCCCTGGATGCTTTATTCTGGCAGTGGAAGCATCTAGAAAGTCCTTGGATAATTATCATCACACAGAGCCCTACTAACCTGGACTGTTGGACTTCCTTAAGTCCCTGGATTTAGTGAGCTTTGTGCAATTCATTTCACTGCTGTTTAATATTCTCCAGTCATAATAATCAGACTCTGACAGAGGACAACGTTCGCCTGCTTGATGTTTTTGATATTTGAGTGGTCAGGTTCACAACTTGCTTCTTCCCTGAACAGAAGATTATCTTCATGGTAATTTTGATAAAAATATTTCCTTAGTGGATAATAACTGGATTCTTTCTGATTTCGAAATGCTTTAATATAATTGGATTAGTGTGTTATAAGCTTAGAAATCAATCTGATGCTTGCTTGCCCTAAGGAGAAGACCTCTCTTTCCAATCTCTGTTAAAAGGATCCTGCACAGAAATTCTGGATGTGCATGCTCAGGTGAGAGAAATCACTGAAGACAGTTGCTTAATTAATAACTGCTCTGGCACGAGTATGGAATGACATTCACTCTACATGAACATCTTGTCATTTCTGTAGACATGCATGCACAGTCAAGGTTTGTTTTGCTGAATTGTGTTTATCGCTGCTGAAGGAGAGAATTGAGTGAATTTGGGGTGCTTTCAGTTTTCTGTTTGTAGCAAAAGAGTATTAAGAGTATCATGCTTCTTTTATTTTATGAGGTGAAGAGTGATTAAATAACTGCAGTTATGTTACATAAGAAAAGATTTGAAGTACTTGCTCTGAGCTATAATTATTACTACCAGAGATGTAGTTCAGACTATTTGGTCACTGATATACTGTATTAAAGTTTCCTTTCGGGGAATATTTTTTAACAGAAAAAAAGTATGTTTTTGCAGCTATGTCGTCAGTCTTTTGAACTTTTGAACCGAATGGGCATTTGAGCTGTAAGAATGGTTCATTTCAGTGTTACATTTCCACAACTGTCATGAAAGTGAGTAGAGGGAGCCCTTTTCATATCCTCGTTGTGGCAGGGATCTTGTGGCTTGCAGTGCTGGGGGTGGGAAGAACTACAGGTAAAGAGTGGCAGAGCCGTAGTGGGAAGATGAAATTACTAGAAGGATGAGTGAAACTGAAGATAATATGAAGGAGAAAGAGGTACAGAGAAAGGAGGAGTTCTGGTCTGGGTCAAGGGAAGGATTGTGGAGACATAAGTGAAAATCCATAGGAAAATTTACACTTACTTATGCTTATGGTGGCACATGTCGGTCACCATGGGACTCTTTAAAATAAGTCTCTGTGTGATGAGTGGCTTATTGGCTTAAGTAAAAGCACTTGCTTGGTTGCAAGTAGCTCTTCACAGCACTCTCTCCACTGTGCTACATGCCCTCTGGTAGCACAACGGGACTGACAAGAGCCAGGAGCACCCAGCAGTCTTGTCTTCTTCCCAGGGGAAGAACGTGGGTTTAGTAGGATATTTTGGGTTTTGGGAAAGGGTTTCTCAGTGTACATGTTACTATATAAGTTAGTAGGGAAAGGATAGGCAGATAAATGCAGCTTCTGCCTGGAATGGAAGGTGGCAGAGCGGTGTGATGGATACGTGAAATATTCACTTTTGCTTTCTCATCTCCTTTAAATCAGATATATTACAATAGTGTTACAAGGATTAACATTTGCTAATCCTTGGCTGGGTGAAGAGTACATATTTTTATAACATATTTTTCCTTTATATTTGTGATCAGTAAATGCAATGTCAGTTACATAATCATAATAATTTTTCACTTAAACTAGCAGTCCATGAGGAAGAGTGTTGTGATTTTCATAAATAGCATCATTCATTTATGAGAACAAAGAGCAGTATAAAAAACAGTGTGGAACATCTGATTGTGGGTTTACAAAGAGTGAAGTCTGTAAACCCCTTCTTGCAGTGCTTTACCAGACTGCTTATAGGGTGGATGTTTTTTATGGCTCTTACTTTACCCATTCTGATTGTGTAGCTACAGCAAGGCCCAGATGATTTTTTGATTAACGCCTGGCATTAGGATTTAGTAGATATGGTTTTCTTTCCTATTAGTATGCCAAGTTTTATCTGCAGCCTTAAGTTTATCATTTAATCCACATGGGCTTCAGGTTTTCATTTATTAAAAAGAAAATAGGAAAGATAATTCAAGTTAATATTTTTTTTCTTCTTTGCACCAATAGATGCGTATACTTAATATTGGTCATTGACCCAAGAGCCACACTCTATGAGCATTACAACATGAATGACTGCATTACAACAGGACAGGTTGACTCTCTATGAACTTAAAGTCAATGCATTAAAAAATAGGTTTATAATCTGGTGTTTATCCTATGGCAAGACTCACTAGAGTACAATAAAGCTTGAGCATATGCAATGTAGTATAGTGGATTAAATTTCCTAATTGCTAATAATAAGTAATCTTTATGTCTCCAGGGTATGTAGAAGCTTGAAAGGCAGCCAAACCACTGTATTTTCATTGTGTCAGTCTCCTTGGCAGTTCTGTGTGGAAGCATGCTGATGGGCAGGAGGGAGGCTGGGAAGAGCCTGTGGGTACATATGGCATTGCTGTCAGGTTCATAAATTATACTGGTCCGCTGAAAATTGGGTGCACATGTTGTATTACTCTCCTGAGACACTCCAGCGTGGCATTCTTCTGACTCAGGGGGTTCAATTAGTCACTGCTCTCTCCCTCTCCTAATTTAATTTGTGAGCTCGTTTCACATGAGTCTCTTCTACTCTTACTGCTTCTGTGAAATTTTCCTGAATACTGGAAGTATCTAAACACAACGAGAAGAGAATAGACCCCTGAGGTTGGGCTGTGTTTTCACTGTGCTAAATTCCAGCTTTACGATTCATAAGCTCTCACTCTACAAAACCTGTACTGTTGCCCTAAGATAAACTTCAAAGATAAACTAAGAAAAATTTCTTTTTTTTCTAAGAAGCTGATAACAGGCATAGAAGCAATGCATACAGCAGTTTATCAGATCGGTTCTGCGTTATACTGATGTATTTGAATATAAACGAGTGAGTCTTCATATTTCTTTCATAATTTTTTAGCATTCTGTGAAATAAAACATTGTCATATAATTTTGTTCTTAAATAACATTGATCAACCCTGTCCTTACTTAGTGAAGCAGGAGGGCATGTGCTCCCTGCTCTCTCCTGTTCCAAACTCTTACTATGTTCAGTTTATAGACTTTTAAGATTTCATATTGGCTGTGTCTTCTCTCATCCTTTGCCATAGAATGATAGAAGTTCTGGATGCCTGAGATGCAAGGACAGATCTTACCAAGTTGGATGCATCAGGTTCCCTTCATTCTACTCTTGGCATAATTTTTCTCAAGACTTGGGCTGCTTTAGTTTCTTCTGGGCTTCTGCTGTAGCAAAACCCAAGTGTTAACAAAGCAGGCTGGAAAGGCTGAGATTTGACAGTACAGGATCAAGAGTAGCTATTAGTAAATGTTGCTATCATCTGCATACTATACTAGTATATCACTGATGTTGTGACTGGGATGAGCTGATCTGTGACTCTTGCTTACCACCAACACCAGCAGCCTGGGAGAGGTTCCTGTAGGGTCCAAAAAAGAAGAGACATGTCAAAACTGCAGGTTCTCCCAGGCTTGTCTCAGATCTGCCTCAGTTTTACAAGCTTTATTGGTGGGTTGGGAGAAGAGGATCAGCACTAACAACAGCATCCTTCACACCTCGGTCTCAACAGAGTCCTTTACAGAGAACAGCCAGGGAGAAGTACCACCATACAACTTCTCCCATTCATCTTTGCATGTGTTGTTTTGGGTTTAGTAGTTTTATTAAACCTGGGTTGTGTCCAAGCTTTTCATTGCATTGCTGAGAGATTATAAATTCCTTTTACCTACGTGAAAGTTAAAACCTTTTGTAACCCAGCACTGTTAAAAGCTGAAGATTTATTGCAGGGTATCAAAGTGCCATGTCTTAAGGAGCACAGGGTAAAAATAGTCAAGTTTGGAAATAAAAGATTTCTCCTAACTATGGTGTAAGTGTTGACTGCAAGTCTAATTTGGGGTCTGAAAGGTTCTCTTTCTCACTTTTACATGGTAATAAGGATTCTGCAGGCGCTGCTCCACCTTGTCTAAGACAGTTCTTGTGTGTAGAATTTAAAAGTGCAGGTGTCCATGGTTTAGCCACTGTATGAAAAGCCAGTCAACCTCAGAGCTTCAAATATCATAGCAACGTTAAATGTGGTGTTTTCCTGTGCCTTCTCCCTGCTTCAATGAGTTAATTCAAAGCTTTCTATGCAATCATGGGACTTGAGCATTTGTCTTCCTGTCAAAAGCTGAGATTCAAAAATGTGTGGTTTTGGGCGAAAGATACACTTTGGTGAGATTCATGATGAAATCACAAGAGTGAGAGACAATATAAATGAGGTACGATTGCTCTCACCATAACTGTGCCATCTCTAAAATGGAAATAAAAAAATACTTTTTTTTTTCTATCCGTGAATATGAGCAGCTGTAAAATTGAATATATTTGTAGGGTAGGTCTGCTGAAGAAGAAAACATTTTTTGCACAGTAAGCTTTTATTCTGGCATTTCAATCTAACTGTGTACATGCTTTTCAGTTCTGCAATGCAGTGTAATCCCTATTTTATTGGAATACGGCGTATCCAAGTGAGGCACTGGCTTCATTGTAGTCAATGGGATTTTGTCAGTGACATCAAGAAAACAAGGATCTCACCATTGTGAACAATAAGTGCTATTTGAAAGAGACTGGCATTAGATCATTGCAGGCAGATAATTTATAAATTTGTGGAAAATATTTTAGGTACCATCAAAGGTTAATGCATGTATGCTTGATTAAGTTATTAAACAGTGTTAAGCTGATGCTCCCTGTACGTTCAGAAATCAAAGCAAACATTCCTTTGGGAGCACAGCACCTTGGACCAAGAGTATACAGGTAATTCTAGGTGAAAGGCAGTGTTAACTAGGATCTTAATGAATAAATGGGGACAATTTCAACATGGAATATAGGTTGTGAAGCTCCTGATGTCTGGCCCCCTGGTACTTCTGGAAAGCTTAGAAGGATTCTCAGTGGGAAGTACATAGGTCCACAAGCAAGGGAATTAAAAAAAATTTTTTAAATGTTTTTTTCTTTGCTTGGAAGCTTTTGTTGTTAATATTAAAGAAATGTCTAACCTATTGCATTATTTTTCTAACCATTTAACCAACTTTAAAATGGATAGAAAATGCAATACCACTTAACATAGCAAAAAATATTTAAATTTTGTGTGTTCAGAGAGTGCATAATAATACGCAGTACACATAAATTTTCCGTTTGCTGCACAGAGATTTAGCTGTGCAACTCTGAGCTAGGTTAAAATAATGATGTACATTTTCACATTTAATTTTAGATCCTTTTTTTCTGTATATGGGTCATCTCCTTAACTCAGTCCTGCATTAAGTCTTGTTGCATAGAGCGTGTTTAGAACTATGATCACATCTTCCATGTTCTTGTTTGTTTAAAATACTGAACTGTAAATGAGATGGATATATCTAAAAATATAGAGATGTCCAGTGACAGTTACTGTTTTCCTACAATCTACACAGCAAAAGTTATGTTTAATTGCTGAAACAAATTATTTTTACTAGTGAGAAATCTCTGCTGATAAATCTCAATGCTGATAGTGAGTGACTGCCCTTCCACAAATAGAAGCCTATATAGATTTATTTTTTTTTCCTGGGTTCTACAGTACCAAGTCTTTAATTGTAACTGATGGTAAGAAGTGGTGAGCTGCTAGGTTAAATATTATGCTTTTCCCTTTCCTGATTTTAAGAGGTATGTGTGGAAAAAAAATTTGGGTACTGTAGACTTTTGGATTTTTTGTGTCTATTGAAAGATAATTCCATGCGGGTCTTACGGTAGACACTTCATTGTGCTTGTCAATTGTTTCACAGCTTTGCACATATTTTAAATGAGATAGCTGGACTATGCTGCTTTAGCATTTAAATGAAGGCAAATTGGTATTCTATCAACAAGCACAAGTGTTTTTTATACTAGAAAGGTGTAGGAGGGAGATGGATAATGACAGATGAAACTTGCTGATACAAACACATGCCATGTTGTCTTGAAAATACAAAATTCTGAACCACTGAAGCTAAAGCTAAATTAATTGCTTAAGCTGACCCTGGATGGTTTTAACATATATGCCAATTCCTGTGGTCTTACGAAATTTGTTACCAAAAATAATACAATGGTAGCATACATAACTGAATTTTGCTACTTTCTAGGTATTTCTTGCATCGTGTCACTGTAATAATTTTCAGCTTATACAGTAAGAAAATGTATCCTAGTGGAGATATTTCACAAGATAGCTAAAAAGTAGATGCACAATTAAAAAAAAATCGATAGCATGAGCGCATGTTTACAAAATCACTTCTTTCTTTAAAAAGTGTTTGAATAACCATCTTCCTGTGAAATGCTACCTATTGGGAAAACATTGCTTTCTCTATAGGTTTTATGTCAATAAAGAATTATGCAATCATACTATGTCTGCTAGTATACTAAGTCGTCCCAGGTCAGAGTCGGTGAGGGGAGGTGGTTGCAGCGCTCCTAGCAGCACCGCGCGTACAGAAGAATCATTGTACAGACTATGAAAGAATAGAAATGTATGTGGGTGTTTGTTCTCTTCATTTCAGCTCTATCCTAGAGGTGCAAAATAAGGACAGAGACTGCTGGAGAATGAGGCAGTCTCCTCCTGCAAGCTTGGGTCATTATCCCATAAATGACACATATAGAGACATTAAACATGCATTAAAATGTTTGTTATGTGGTTATTTCAGTGCTTATGGAGGAGAGCAGATGCCCTTAAATCAAATCTGATTTTGTTATAAATCAAACAGCTTCCTTTCCATTTTTCCTCGGGCTTTTTACAGTACTCATTGGTCCTTAGTTTTTGCTCATTCTTTTATCAGTTCTCCCTGTCACCTCCGTAGTGGTCAGCTGGAAGAGGTAGGAATAGGGCTGCAAAGGCAATTTAAATTGCCAAGCTGGGTGGGGGTGTAAAAGAAATAAAAAGAGGACTGTGGAGCAAAACTGCAGGGGAAAAAGGAATTTGAGGCCTGTTGAGCTGAAAATAAGATGTGAAGAGAGAGAGGCAGAAGCTTGACAGATGCAAGAAAGTTGAATTTGCAAAGAAGAAAATGGGAAACTTACCCAAAGAAGCAGAACAGACAAATAAAATAATATACTCTGGTTTATCACAAATGCCTCGTAGATGTCACCTATTGGTATCCTTTAGATAGTTACATTTAGATTTTATTCTAAAATGTAAATCCTTCCATTAGCTATTTCTCATCTGATTACTATATTGACCCATTTTCTGGTCTTCCTACTCTTCTTTTGTGTTATTCATCCTCTTAAAATTTCTGGCACTCACTTTATAAAATCGTAGGTTCCAAATTCCCATTCTGCCTTATTATCCCAAGAGCTGCTGCTGGTTGTATCTGCAGCTAAGCAGTGGATTAATAACATCTGCAGACGTAACATCTGCATTTGAAGTTTGCAACAGATATAAATCGTGGTACAGTTAGGTATTAATTGTAGCTCATGCTGCATCTCATCATATTTTGGTTTATGATTTTCCCCACAGTGTGTTGTCATTTATTTGCTTTCCCCTTTACTCCCTGGACATGGATGCGGAGAAATCTCTGCCTTGTGCAAGGTCTTAGTTCACTCTGATCTGTAACACAAACACAGATTATAGTATTATATAGCTGTCACTCTTTAAAAGTGTTTGTTGCTGTCCTGGAGATGCAGCAGGCAGCGATGCCTTAGATGTTCCCCTGAGGAGCACTGGTTTGCACCAGCCAGGCTGTGGGATGGCTACAGAGCAGCTCTGGGCGGGGAGGGGACACGGGGCTGGTGACAGGGAGATGTGTGTGTTAAAGCATCCCACTGTGCTTCAAAATCCTCCATCCAGCAGCCTCCCAGCATGCCAGTTCTGAACTGGTTCTTCTGTGTCAGTGGCCAGAGGGCTCTGCCAGCAGAGACCTATTTTCTGGGGGCAAACTCTGACATTTCAGGGTGCTAAGGGGCACACTGTGCTCTGCTCCCTGTTTTCCAAACTGAAATATGTATTTTTATCTCCTGAGCAGCTCTGAAGCGCCTGTATCCCTAGTATTGTCTTTTGAGAAGTTTTTTTAACTTTATGTATTGTCCTAAACTTTAAGTGTGGAGAATCAGGATCATTTTTCCTATTCCTCCATTCTGCACTTGTGTGGGAAAAACTGGCTGCACCATTCTCATGCTGGTTTCCTCTGGGCTCACTGGGAGGGAAGGCACCTAAATGCTGGGGGCTTTGTGAGAACATCAGTGCTTGGTAATTCCTATGATAGGTATTAATACAGAAAAATATTAGCTGTATCTATCTCTGACCAAATTATGGCGAAATACAGAATGGGTTCCTGAAAATTAAGAAATTGGCCACACCTGAGTAAACCTATTTTTTGTAATAGAGAAGTAAACAACATTTCAAAAAGATATTAATCTTTTCCTTAAGTGTATTGCATTCCTACTACTGAAACCCCACAGTCACTTACTCTCAATTCTGTGCAGAAATTTGTTTTATTTATGCTGCTGTGTGTCTGTGAGAAACCTGCTTGATAAGAAAATATGAAGAGAAATTATGAATGGAGAAGATTTTATGATTCAAAGGTTCATATTAGAGCAGAAACAAGCAAGCCTAATTGTCAGTTTATTTAAAATAAGAAAAGCCTTACACTTTTCTAAATCCAGATCTGGATTACAAATACAGAAAGAATTAAAAAACCCTACATAAAACAAGATGTGTAGCTGAATAGTAGCATTTCTAAAAATATAATTAATTAACAGTGACTAAATTTAGGCTCATTTGAAAAGCCCAAAATGTTAGTTAATTCTTTAGTACAACTGAGAAAGACACTTTAGACTAAGTCAGTCATGTGATGGTATCTACCTAGTGGAATAATCCCTAGCAAATAACTAAGTTACATTATCATCTAATTATCCATAATAAGTGGGATTTTTCTCTTTGCTTGTTATTCATATAAGTATTCTCTTCTGATCCATTATTAAACATGGTTCATGTGGTGATTTGGTGTAAAATGTTCATGACAGGATTTCTTATGTTATAGTGAGTTAATGGGATCTGTACTTTACTGCCCATTTGTGATGAGATGATGTAGAAACTCAGTTGGCTTCACAGTAATACCACTGGCTATTATACCTAATACTATAAATTAATAAATGTAAATATACATATAAACTAATCTCTTTTCTGCTTTAACATTTCAAGCTCTAGCAAAATTAAAGGTCTGCAAACTTGTCATCCCAAACAAATGTAGATTTTTATGGCATTATTTCTGATCTGAAGTGTGATTATTTAATGTTGTAGTAACGTGTAAAATAGGATTAAAATAGAATATGATCTTTGTAACACATAAATGGGCTGAATCAGTTATGTAAGATTTAATTGAAGAAATGTGAAAGTGATTTCTTTTGGAAGAACAGATCACATGAGAAAATTTAAGAAGATCTGAGTATATTACTTAGCAGGAGTACTGCAGGAATGATCTGGGCAGGAGGAGTAGAGCTGCTGTATATTTGATTGTACATCAGTCAACAGCATAAGACAAAAAAAAGGGCAGTGATACACAAATCTTGTGCATACTAACAAGACTGTATATAAAAACTTGCAGATTTCTGTTGCCTGGTGTGGTTCCCTTTATGTTGCAGCTGGGATAATATGCTTATACATTGGATTCTTTATGTCCATTTAAAAAGAAATTTAGATGCAAGAGCTATTCTTGGCAGAAGGGTTTTGCAAAATTGCATGTATGTTATGATAGATGACTTGCAAAAGAAAGGAAAAAAGTTCTTTTTCATTTTTTATTATTTATTTTTTTAAAAAAATTATGTGCTTCTATTGCTCTTTAGATAAGAGGAAAAGGGGGTTTTCTGCTTATGTTGTACATTAGAAATCACAGTTGTGTCTCACTGTGAAAATCTGTAACCCGTGCATGTTCGTTCTGGGGGAACAAGACTGAGGGGAAATGTAACTTTCAGCCAACATGTAAGTGAATGTTATAGAGCAGATAATGAATTATTTTCATAAATCAGTGAGGACTGACCAAAATCTAGAGAAGAGACAATAAGTTCAAATATTAATGAAAAGATTAATCAATAATCAGAATCATTAATCATTGGATTAAGGGTATTTGCTAAATTACAACATGTAGACTCATAAAAAGGCATGACTTGACAATAGGGAGATTCTTGACAATATTGAGTGATTTAGGAATCATTATAGACATGTTTCAGGGCCTCTGACTCCTTGAAATACAGGGCTACTGTCCTGCCCTTAGCTGCAGCCACAGGTCTGCAAAGTTTGGTTTCACACAAGTTCAAAAAAATCTCTCATGTAACACCAACTGCAAATTCAGGACTGCTGATGTTGCTCCTACTGATGGAAAAGGTGGGGAGTGAACTAACTCCAGTCTTTACTTCTTTTATCTTTATTGCATGGGTTGCATGGGCCCAAGATAAAGAAAACAAAGCTTTAGCCATGGAGATGAAGTTTAATCACTTTCTGACACTCCCTTCAGAGAGAACTTCCCTTTTTCAGAACTTTTGATAAGACTGAAGAAAAAAAAAGAGAGGTAGAACAGAGGTGAAGAAAAATACATGCTACACTGGCCTGTACAGGGAGTCCTGTGCAGCCCTTGTTGAGAAAAATCAAATAGAATTTATAGCAAGAAAGCCTTTCCCATGATAACCGATTCGCTGGTGGGTTTTGCATGAATGGTTCATTAATAATATATCTGCCCAAACTGTGGAATGCAAAAAGATACACACATCTATATTCCTTTAAATTTATAAATTAACTTTAAGGACAGCAAGTTTGAAATAGCCAAAGCTTTCCTGTTACTATGAAGTAACTATGAAGTGTTGTTGGTTTTTTGTTTTTTTTTTTCCCAAAACTGTAGTACAAAATCAGCCTCCTGTTTGGAGTTCTTCAGTACATCTTGCCCACTTGCTTTGTTCTAATTTGGTTACATATAAAAATGTTTCTTCCTTAAGCCAGACTAATGTTGAATGTTTAATGAAGGAATCTGCATAAGAAGATGTGTACGATCTGAACAGCCTTGCGGTTTCAATTTATCTCAAATCATGCAGACAATAATCTTTTATGTTGGAATTTGTCTTGTTGCTCAAAGCCACAAGGGAAAAACTTCCTTGAGCTATTGATGGATGGATATTTTTGCCACTTTATTTGTATCCTTTTGTAACCCCACTTTTTGATGGTGTTCCTTTCTGCTCTTACCTCAAGGCATGAAAGAAAAAGATATTTTGAGAAATGTTTTTGCCGTCCCCTTGCTGCCCCTGGCAGAGTTAATCCAGCCATCCTGCTGTGCTCATAGAGCCTGTTCTCTCCCACCCACGGTGCTTCCTCCTCACAGATTAAGAGTCAAAGTACAGCATGATGCCAGCTCTGCCTGTAATGTATGATTCTGCTCTGCCATGGTGGCCATTGCCTTTTTTTAAGGTAGTAGTAGCATTGCTGCAGTTGTGATATCATAAAGGATATAAACAAAAGCAAGGATATGAGAGAAATAAGCTTTTCTTTCTTTTTTTTTTAAACCATATCATGTATTTGGAAAATTTGGAGGTTCAGATTGTGTGACATCACAATCCAGATTAAACATAGTTTAGAAAAACTTGCACTTAATTTATTTTACTTATGCTAACCAAATAGACTACCTGAAAGAAAACTAGATTACTATAGCTGCAGGTGAGATGAATTGATGGCATTTACATATGTAGCTTATTTTGTGTTAAAGGATGATATTGATGAAGGTAAATGTTGGGTGAACCTGGGGAAGGGGACTGCCATTGTTTTCTTCCTTAGCCCTAGACATTTTTTAATGACTATGCAAGGATTGCAAACCAGAAGAGTTTAGGACAACCTGGGAAATAAGCTGATGGAGGATTTTTAATTTCTTCTTATGCAAGGGTTGTATGTCGTGCCATAACCTATAGTAAGGTTATAGCTCGTTCAAACTTTATTCTTTTGGGTAGTGTCCTTGCTGGAAAAAGGTGATAAAATTGGTTAGCTGGCTGTAGCTGCAGAGCAGGTAGAACAATAATTGAGGTCCCTCTTTACTTCATGTTGTATATGGAGGTGCGTATGTCCTGCAAAGTAATGAAATTAAGATCTTGATAGAGGTGACATCCCTGGACATCATAACATGTGGTACCCAAAAGAGAGTCAATGGTGCCTGTACTAGCACACCACAAAATGTGTTTTCCTTCATCCAGTGTGCCAAGTGCTGTCAAAGAACGTGGTGTGACTGAGACTAAGCAGCCACTCTGAAGTAGGGTGAATCCACACTGATTACTGATACAACAGAAACAACTATAAGAAGAAAAAACAGTTTTCTTGTAATGACCATCCTGTCTCTGACAGGTTTGTTCCATTCCTCAGGGGGGAAGTGGCAAACACCTGACAGACAGGTAAACTAGAAAACTAAATTTAGTAACTGCTGAATGTGGAAAAGTAGAGGCTTGTAGACCATGGCTTCTGTTAAAACATTGGCTTCGGAGTTCTTTACAGATTCATTTTCTTGTGCTAAATGCCCTCTGCTTTTGGATGGCCCGTTGCAAGAAGCTGTGTTTTCACTGTGGTTAGTGCATCTCATGTTTGGCTTGCACTGCTGGAAGCACAAACAGCTACGGGAAAGGTTTCCAGCCTTTCCTCTTCCCCCCATCCCTGAGCGTACTCTCCTGCTCTTTTATTCATGCCAGTGTTAGCTCTTCTGTGGTCAAGTAAGGAAGCAGATGAGGAGTTGGCTATACAGAGAAGTGCTCCTTGCCTGCCTCCTGGGTCTGTTTTAAAGCCAGATGGGATCCCTGGAGTGGGATCCCTGGGAGTTCTCTGCTGTAGCCCAGCACCCCTCCACTCAGACTCAACCCTGGTATTTCCTGCTGCAGATTTTCTTTCTGCTAAGGAAGCATTTCCAGGTAGTTTTCACAAAACCTGTAGGGCAATTCACTTGTAGTCTGGTAGTGAAGTGGGATGCATTGTGTCTTTAGCATCATGCCATCAGTTCATAATAGTGGAGTATTGACACTGCCAGTGATGGCTCTTGTATCAAAGGCTACAAAATACCTTTCACATTTTTATCTTCACAGTTCTTTTACAGGTTTCCCCTTAAAGGTGGATTAATATTAATGCTAGCAGTGGGACAGTAATGCATGTTCAAGTTTGTAACCCTGGGATATGTGACACTTCATGGGATAAGTGTGTTTTGGATTGCTGCGTGTGGTGCTCTGTGTGAACAGCTCCCCAACAGAGCCTGAATCCAAGCTCTAGGGAGCCTCCGTGCATCACTTTGGCTTGAACTAGATATTCAAGGGTGAAGCCCAGGCTTTTGATGTGAATGCCTTACAATAGGAAAATAATTTTACTAAACTGAATACATACTTTAATAAAATAGTAACGAGGGCTTCATGCATACAGTAACTTGCAAATATACTAGGAAACTGAAAATGTCTGGAACAACATCTCTTAACAATGTTTGTTTTCATCCTTGGTCCAGGTTTTCCTGTCCAGTATTTGTCTTTTTTTTTTTTAGAGACATTGAAGACCACCTCTCTGTAGCTGTTACGTATGTACAAGGTGTTGGTTAACACCCAAAAAACATTTAAAGACATCCATTAAATTCTAGTGTTAGAAGGAAATATTTAATTTAGGTTTTTCATTATTTTTACTGCCATTTTTATTGCTGTATATAATTGCATGATATAGATATAAACAATCCATTTATAATTCTAGTATATTAATACCTGAATAATTAACTGATATTCTCGTATTACAGAGCTTGCCTTTTGATGACTGCCTTGGTTATAACTGTGAGCTAGAGTAATCTGATTCTTAACCCAAGCTGTGAATGACTGTTTGCTGCTTCTGGTATTATGAAAACATTAATTCCTATATGTTATTAGAAAGCTTGTGTGTGTAAGAAAAGCTGTTTACTTAGTAGACAAATTTCCAGTTCTGTAAAGGGACTTGCATGTGGGGTGTATTTTCTTTTGCTTGGAATTAAGTGATGAAGTTCAATCAAGATGAGAAAAAGGATCAGCTCTAGAGCTGTTAAAATCTTCTACAGAGATTTGTATTTTATCTCCCGTTTCTCATTACATTGGTATTTCAGGCTTGTGTACAGATGAATGTGCCTTGCTATTAATCGCATATTAAAAATAGATAAATACATTATTAGCTCATTATGAAATGTGTTGTAGTACTAGTAACTTTAATTACAATTTCTCTGCTATGTAAGCAATCCTGCAGAATACTGTGGGATAAGATACTGGTATTGCAGTTACTCTTGCATAGTTCTATAGGATTAACATTGAAGACCTCAAAGAGGTTGTCCAGGAATGCTCTCTGTGGCCACACAGTTTCCAAATTTGATCTGAACCAGTGATTGGACCTGTCACTAGCTCAACACACAGGTGTAAATGCAAGTCAGTAGCAGAGGGAACAGTGTAAGAGCTCTGTCTTCTGAACTGGGACCGAATTTGGGTGTTTATTCCACCTTTCAAGTTTTTTCCACTTACTTCCTGTGAAAACAGAAGGAATATTTTTACTTTCTGTACAAAGCTGCTTAGTGCTAGCCATTTTTTGCATAAATATTATTTTTAGCCTTGTCTCAGAACAGATTATCATTATTGTATTAATCTTTTTCTTTGTATGTATAATAGACTTAAGATTTCTGATTTCTGGACTTTTAAGCCTCATGTAATAAAAATGCACTTATGTAATATTTTTTATTATAATTGAGGCTTGTGGAATCATTAAACTGTGATTTACTTTTATTTAAAGGCCATGGATTTAACTTCTTTTTAATTAAAAATTGTTTTTAAAAAGCAATTCAGCACATAGCCTGAGACACATTCTCAGAAGGGAAGGTGTATAGGTCTCAGTATCAACCAGGTCTTTTTTTCATTACATTTTCCTGGTTTTTATTAGCAAAAGATGAAATTAGTATTTTTCCACTGAAATATTAAGGGTTATGGGCTACAAGCAAAAAATTACTTTTTTTATCTTCAGTGCAGTCAAAAGTGCTAGCACCTGATATTTTCAGTCAGCCAGTTCAACTAATGAGGAATTTAGGAAAACAGTTTAATGACAAAAATGGCTTGTCTGGCAAAGTCAGGACAAAAACTTCAGCAGCCTCTGTAGTACCAAAGGCTGTCCTGAGAAATTCTACAAAAAGTAATAAATCCTTACCTGCCTGAAGCTGACCTGGGATGGCAGCAGCTGAGCAGCGTTGTACCACCACTGCTCTGGTAGAAAGTAATGTCCAGCATGGCAACTCAGAGCAGTGTAACAAATGGGAATTCAAAATAACCTATACTTGCAGAACACTTTTGGCCTCTGACTTCTCAGTACCATTAAACGGGAGATCTGCAGCTTATATTTGGGAGTGGTGGAGGAGAGAGGGGGGGTTGAGACACAACCTAAGAAACACCAGTTTCTGATGATAACATACAGAAGTGGGACTTGCTAGGCAGCCATCTGTCTTTGTGAAATGCTATCACCAAGACAACTGACATCTGTTTCCAGTTGGGTAATAAAGTGGTGCATATTTCCTATCATGTGATTTTATATGAAATCATAAGTCTCTTACAAGTCTCTTCATAGGTGTAATAGGCAATTGCTTTCACTGTGGGGGTGGGAAACCAGATTAAGTCTTGCTTCTGGCAGAGCTGCAGAGGATCTCAGATCTCCTCTCTGTTGTCACATGCCTATGCTTTGCTGGACATACAGGAAAATCCCTGCATTGGTTAAAATAGCAAAGGTTTATGATAATTTAGGGTTGGAAGGACTCAGCAGCTGCAGTCAGGATGAGAAAGAGCATGAAATCTCTCTGTCAAAAAATTCAACAGAAGTTTAATATGGTTTGGACTGGATTTGGCTGTCTGGTATTGTTAAAGCATTGGGCTGTCAGTATCACAGCTAGCTCAAGCTTATTTATCTTTCAAAATATGCCAATTATTACACCATGTAATCTTGGTCAGTATGTAGGATATGAGGAATTTTTACCATATTTTCTTGGATTTGGGTGTTTGGGGGTTTTTTGAGTTTCAACTGTTAATCACTGACAGCAGTTTGCTGGATAGGATTTGTAAAATTTTGAACAGTTGTCCACGATGGGAATTTATACACCAAGTGTATCTAATCCTTTTTTGAATTTTGAGTTAAACCAGACATGACTATCATGAGCTACACTGGTTGGTCTGGGCTCACTTCCTGGGTATTCTGGGCACTGCTATGTTTCAGAATTAGCCCCGTGGAGTGGCATTGGTAGGAAAGTGGTAATAATCAATGTACCTTCACTCGCAATTCCAGAATAGCCTGGAGATTATTCCAATATGACCACCACTGAAATGATTTATGATTTATGAAGTTAGTTCTGCTAGCACTTTGGGCTGTTTGCTTGCAGAAATAGGAAGATCGTGCCTCGTTGGCTTGCGTTTACCAATTTTTTTTTTCATAAGTTCTGAAGTGTCTGAGGCTGACACCAAAGGATCACTAGTACTGTTCTGATCGCTCTATAATTTTCCCCTTTGTAGCTATTTCCTAGTGTTTGATTTCTTGCTACATGTTTAGTCCAGACCGCTTGCTCTTTTGTGATACTAATTTCTGCCCATAGAGTAGCTTTTCAGATTGTTCCAAATGAATGGTGATTGATGATGGCTTGAATTTTAGTAACCTTTATAGTACATTAAAAAAAAAAAAAACCAAACTAAAAAGTAGAATAGGATTTAAAATAAAATATGGGCTCGTATTATTCAATCAGAAGAAAAGATCTGGCAGAAGAATGTTGCAGAAAAAAGGCTTGGTTTTAGATGCAATAACTTGTTAATTCCAGCATCTGCACTTATGCAGACATCAGGGAGTTAGGGGGCTACATGTGTTTGTTTATTTTTTAAAACATCTGTCAACTAAGTAAAAAATCTAAATGCAAAGTGTTACGTTGGTGACATTTGGGGATTTCCCACATTTTTGAGTGGAATTTCATTTTGAACTTTAATCATTGGAGAATGTGGAGGTAAAAATAGGATTAAATTTGTGTGCCTGTGTAATTTCTTTGGGCAAATTACTTGCCCCATTCTCCTTTAATTATATTACAGCATCAAATGTAAGCAAATGTATGACATGGGCTTGGATTTTTGTGGAAGAGGGCATATCGTGCATATGCTTTGTTTTTTCTTTGTCCCACTAATGAAATAACAGGCTGTGGAGTGCCTTAAGCTACTCTGAACAGTTTCATGACATGTTGTAGCTGATTCCTGCAGCCACAATGCAAAGCTCATTTCATTGTCGTATGTGAAGCAGGCTACAATCCATTTGACAAAATGCTTCACTGCATAGCACTTAGGTGCATTGTATTGACTGTCCCTATAGCTCAGTGTTACTGTGTTCACTGTAACTTGGTGTATAGAAAATATTAGTGGGGAACTAACTTGGCTAAATAATTGCAAGAGTTCTAACAGTTTTCTGAAACGCAGCATGAAGATATTTCTAAGATACTGCTTTAGGCAACTTTACCATTGCATACCACTGACCTATATTTGTGCTACTTGACAGTTTAGATAAATACTGTCAAGGATAATCCATCACAGGACAGGTTTCCAGAGTTTCAGGGTGTTTTGTTAAACTCTCATAACTCAAATACAGAAATGTTTCAGAAAACAGTATTTTATAGTTGTAAATTGAGTTAACAGGTTTTCTGAGTAAGAAAAATTACTGGGGGCGTCCACTTCCAGAAGAACACAGTCATCTTCCTTTATCTGAATATGGGGTCCAGATGAGGCTAGGCTACATCTGCCCCTTGGATGGGGACCATATGTTTATAGGCTGCATCTTTAAAGCTCTACCAGTTCATATGTGGGGTGACCACCATTTTAATAAAAAACCACCCAACTGTGGAAGAAACGTAGGAGCGCTTACGGTGTTGAAAGATCTGCATTGCTTTCAAATTGAGCACAGTTTCTAGAATTATATAGTGATTTAGACCTGTCTGCTGATCTCTTATGAGCAAACTCCCTCAAGGATCACGTTCTTTTTTCCTCCTGTTGTTCAACAGCTCTGTGAAGCCAAAGAGAATTGCTTTGTGGGGTTTGGTATAGCTAATAAGGCAGTCAGAATGCTGAGGACCTTGAAACAACCAAAGAACTGTGTCTTGACTTAAACATTTCTGGGGAAATGCTCTTGATGAGGAGGAAACATTATGAAAGAAGGAAGATCACAGAAGTGCATTACCTGAGTAGTGTTTAAAGCAGCTATAGTTTGTTAGCGTATTTCACATAGTTAAATATGGAGATAAATTGTGCACCCTTCTGTTTGACATTCGGTGTAAACTGCATACATAATGAAGTCTCCATGCCTCTGGCATTTTCGTGTGTGATCCACTGTCTGAGTTCTACTCATGCTTCTCCAGATGGAGACAAATAGGAGAGCACATAGCAGGCTGTGGGACTCTGCAGCTTGGGTCTGCTCCTGAGGTGCAGGGTCTGCAATAACTCTGCAAGCTGCCCCTTGAGAAAGGGATCAAGGTGCCAAAAAGTTGAACTTGATGTTGAACAATATCAGGCAGCACGGAGCCATCTAACAGGAAGTATGGACAAAATCGCATACCCATGGATGAGCAGTAGTTGACCCTCCAGAATAATAATGGTGTGTTGCTGTGCCATAACCTGAGATGCTGGATCCAAGACATGCTGCAGGAGAATTTGGGGTGTTTGGTTTTTATTTGTTCTCATGAATGGTAGCATTTAGTGCTGCTGCTTAAACTGAGATAGTTGTTCACAGAAGAGGTAGCATGTTCAGGGTTTTTTGAGGACTATTACTTCTTCTAGGTTGAGTGAGAAATGCTTCTCAACTGAAAGGTGTTGACACGTGGTGGTCCTAAATATAGTGGGAAGAAGTCTTCTAAGAGGGAATGGAGGCAGCTCTGGTGTATGAAACCATATACAAAGTCTGGAAGAGTTACATGAGGACACTGCTGTTGACAGAGCAGAGGCTTGCTTCTACAATGAGGTCTGCTTTACCTTCTGAAGCTGTTGTGGCCTTAAAGAATAGTGTTGAAATACTATTATTTTCCCACTAGTGCTTAAGTTTCCAATTTTTTGCTTCTGCCCTCTGTTTTTTTCTCAGAGCACTGGTGGTTTTGTTGGTGGCAGGGACACAGAGAGGTACAAGCAGGGCATAGTTACAGTAACTTTGGAACACCTTTTTGGCATAGTTCTTGGAACTTGGTATTTGGACCTCTCCAGTGGTGGTCATGTTTGTGTGCAACATGTTTTCTTCATTGCATCTGATAAAAGTAATAGACCTTCAGGACAAATTTTGTCCATGCTGTGATTCTTATGTAAGGTCAATTGTACAAGATAACACTAACTGTACAAGTCATTCAGAGGTTACCCATGAAAGGAATGCCAAACAGATTTAAAAGGCATAACATGTATTCCCTGAGTTGTTCCTTTTATTCCCTTCTTCTCTCTAAGGATTCTCTGGCTGTTCCTCATCCACACGATAAATCCCTTCAATAACTTGCTGCTTGCATGTACCTATACGTTTCCTTCTCCAGTCTCCTCTCCCCCCTCCCTTCTTTTTGCTCCCAATCTGCTGCCATCTCTTCCTGTTTTTTCCTTTCCTCCTTACTCATTTTTGAGCCTTTTTTTTCTCCCCTAATCTATCCCTGCTTTGGTTTCATCCTTTTACAGAGGTCTTCCTCTGTTTCATCTTGCCTCTCGTTTTCTCTACTGACTGTTTGCCTTATGCTGCTCCTTGTCTGCTTAGGCAGCATAGTAGACTAACTTATAAAAATGCTTAAAGAGAAAATAGCTTTACTCTGAATGGATCTTCATTTAATGATTGCAATGTATTCTTTTTAACGAGGTATTTTTGTTATTGTTTCAGGTCTTAAAAATTAGCCTGATTGGCCACCGAAAACGTGTTTTGGCATCTTTGGGAGACAGGCTTCACGAAGATCCTCCTCAGAAACCACCTCGGTCAATAACCCTCAGGGTGAGTCCCCATGAAAATTTGTTGCATTTCTCGAAAAGCATTTCATAACATTCACATGAAAACAGTGGCCACTTCGAGTGGGGTTCAACTTTCCTCACTTCAGAAGTTTACAGTGTAGACATCTTGGGCTCACCTGCTCCGTCATAGTCCTTATAGCCAGTGGAGATAAATTGAAATTTTTACAGGGTGATTCGTCTGACCTGTCTGCCTTCAGATGAGATAAGTAGTATCTTAGAAGTACCAGCTTGTCTTATTTGCTCAAGAAACTAGCACAGGAGCAGGTGTGTACAAGCTGCATGTCTGCATTTGCTGACAGGAATCCCAGCCCAGCCACTTGATACTGCGGAAGGAGAGTTACCATTTTCTTTTCACATTTTCAAAATGCTACCACTTATTTTTCAGACAGAGGCTTTACACATCCTTGAAAAAAAGTGTCTTGAAATTTTTGAGATACAAATGCCATTGAAATGTTTCTGTATCAAAATTTCCTTCGTATTTTTAATTTTCTGGTCTATTCCCTCTTTCAAAAACTTTCTTGCAATGCCTCTGGGCTTTTTCCATGCTTGACCAGATTTAATCTCCTCTCATTACACCACCTTCACTTGGTTTCTCCAGTCCCATGGCTTTGCTTCCTTGCTGTCTGTTACCCTTATCTAGGTGTGGTCTGATGACCCATTCCTACTGTGTTCTTTCCAGGGGCATTCATATCTACACTTTTTATTTTGGTATTTTAGGTCACACCTTTTGTATCTGGTTAGATCTGCTTATTTTCATGGGGCTGCACTTCTGACTGGAATCTCACTTGGGACTAAAGTTCCAAATGTCAGAGAGTGTCCATCCTCACAGGTTAAATTTCCTGGTGTAAAGAGAAATAGAGAAAGACAGAATGAGGGCTTATTTTTACATACACTTACAATTTCTGTGAACAGCCTGTTTTCACCCTGCTTATTCTCAGGTGCCACATATAGACATTTTAGGTACCTCTACTAAGTCAGCCGATTCCCAATGCTGTGTTGAAAAAGGTCTGACAAGTCTGTAAGATCCTGTGCTAAGGCACATTGCACATACGTGTAGATATTTTTCTTGTATTTTATTTTTTAAGCATTACATGAGTGATTCCTGATGCATGGCAGGTGTTAAAACACTACCAGGACAGAGGAAATATTTGAAAGTCACAAATTTTTGCTCAGTGCTTCCAGAGCTCTGGACAGGGGAATTAGTTCTTCAGCAGATGGGAAAGTTTTCAGAGCCCATGTTATTGGTTAGGACTCTATATTCTCAGTTAGTGCTAAAGAGAAAACTGGATGTCCTCAATCTGTAGTCCAAATGATAAAAAGTATCTGTGGTCCAAATGATAAAAGGTAGTCTGCTGGTCCACAGCTAGAGCTACTGATGCATACAGGTGCTAAATGTCATTTATCAGCTCATGGTATTGAAAACTTCAAGGAGAATTCTCAGGAGGAGCACATGAGTTTGGATTAAGGTTTTCTTTCCCATCAACTTGTACTGTGCCGTTTCACATGAAAGGAGAACAAAATATTTATTCTGTAGTTTGCAATATTTTTTAGCTTGAAGATTGGTTTATATAGACTGTCTGCTGCTACTGGAAGATGGATTTATATAGAATCACAGAAAGGCTTGGGTTGAAAGGGACCTTAAAGATCATCTAGTTCCAACTCCCCTGCGATGGGCAGGGACACCTCCCACTGGATCAGGTTACTGTAGTTCAGTAGAAAATATCGTTGGCTGTTTAAATATTCTACTTTTAAGGTCCCAAGGTCAACCAAAGAACAGCTAACACTTCTTTTTCAACTCTTTTTGTATTAGCTTTTAAAATATTTCTAAGGAAAAAAATCATTAAATATTGAGGAAAAGCAGCAAACATAAAAAATATCCACAATATTCCCACAATAACTGTGTACCAAGGAAAGTTATTTTGATTTCAAAGGCATATAATCAAAAGTTAGAAAACACTATGTCTCAGGTGACCCATGCAATCTGGCTTTCCTTCTCTGAGTGCATTATAATCTTTACAGGAACAGTTTCCATGGTACTCATAGAACCCCATCCTCACCTGGTTAGCACTGGAGGCTGGAATTTAAACTGAAGGAGGGACAATTCCAGCTGAAAACTTGGAGAGGAAACATTACAACAGTAATGATAGTTTAACACAAAAATTAATTCACTATTGAGAATTCCTCTTTTTAGGAACCGATTAGGCAAACATCTGTGGGGCACCACGTGCACCTAGGTGGCCTGGGGGAGGATTTCTTAAGCTCCCTTCCAGCCCTGTGGAACCCTCTGTGGTTGCAGCTTTATGGGACCAGCAGGACTGAAAGGCAGGGATGAAGCAGATTTCGACACTAAATACATGATCAGGCATCCCTGCAGGGCATGATGTATCCACGCCTTCACAACAAGGTGGAAACGTGAGGAGAATACCTGGTGAATAACACTAGCACAGTACTGAGGGCCTGAGAGCACCATGCCTGGTCTTGCAGATATCTTCAGGAGATGAGAAGATGGGTAGAGAGGACAAGAAATGAAGGGACAGGGTGGGAGAGAGGCTCATGATTAGAGGAAGAGCTGTAGCTATGAAAATAAAGATTTACACCTGTTTCTGCCACAAAGTCCTTGGATAATGCTTGGTAAGTTACTTAGGTAATTGCCTCATAAACAGCCACTAATTGTATGTAACTGACATTCTGCATATTTGACTGGAGTCTGGAGTCTGATTTATACAAGTGCTGAGCACACAGTGCTGCAAATTAGCACCGAAAGAAATGGAGTTTTGAATATAAGCACTTTGAAACTCAGGCAATGGATATTGTAATTGGGCATCCAAAGTGGCTGATGTTTTTTAACCTTTGTCTGTGTGTCTCAGGTCCCCCACACTAAAGTGGTGATTATAAAATGCCAGAAGTCACAGGTGTGGGGAAAATAAATTGACTGGCATTTGTAAAGCACTTATGAGCATCACGAAAATGACGCTTATTACTCATCCTATCTTCAGAGCAGGATTTGAATAGAGTTTAGGGAAGAGGTTTGTGGCCACAAAACAGGGTGAGAATGAAATACTGACTACATGATAACTAATGATAACAGTGCTGAGTATATGACAATATGCTGCACAGTTGAGGATCCATCTGTGCTGTGAAGGAGGACTTTGGGAAGATAGCATAAAATCGTACAATTACATAGAGTTACATAATGCAGAGGCACCGTAATTGTTTTACTTTTTGACTTTGTAATTCTTGTCTGTATTGCCTTGCTAGCAGCGGTCTTTCCATACAGATTTCTGAGTGAATTAATATGCCGTTTGGTAAAATATGAAAAGCTCTGTGAGACTTGGAATCTGTATGTCCATAGCCCGGGCATCTGTCACTTTGATGTGCTGATGGCCCTATCAGTCTGCTTACAGAGATGAGTCATGATATAGAGCAGGAAGAGGTTACCTACCTGGCTGGAGGGGCAGGCAGCAGTCATTAAAAAACATCTTGCTTGATGCCCTCATGTTATTTTCAGGACAGAGGCATCTGCACCATCTACTCAGATTTGTGCCTTTGAAGGATCCAGGAGTAGGTTTTAGAGATTATGCCTCACCAAATCTTCTGAGCATGTGCAGACTACAGCTTTTCAGAAGCTTTAAACTGGGTCAAATGTAGGTGGATTTCTGTTAAGGAGGGAAGAAGACTATTCCTAAGAGGAAAACACTCCTTTCTTTGCCCTGGGAAATGTCAGGTGTTTGTCTCATATCACAGGAAAGGTAGAGAAATAAAAACCAAGAAACATCTTGGTTAATTAAAAGTTGCTAAACAACTGGTTTTAGTCAACCAACATGGCAAAGACTTAGGTGTTACTATGTAAGGAAAAATGTCATGTAGACTCCTCCATTTCAAACATTAATATCAGGTGGTACTGTCACTTGAACACATACAGAGAATTGCAACTTTCTGTTTGGAAGAGATTATGGAACTCTGGTTTCTTGTACTAGATCTTGTTTCTTTAACAGCATGGAGTAAAGTACCTCGATGCTTTACAGAATTAGGCTTGCTTCAGTGTAATCATTCATGACATATCCACTTTAATTCTTTCTTTGAATAAAAATGCAGGGTTTTTTTACCCTTCATGCACAATGGAGCAAGCCTTTGCATCCTGTCAGTGTGTAATATCTTCAGCCCCTTCTTGTTGTTCAGTGTTAAATATAATATTACAGCAATAACTTAGACAAGGTCTGCACTACGCAAGCCCACTCTTGGGTACGTTCTCAGCCTCCAGAAAACTTCATGTCAGAGAAATCTCTAGATTCAGAGGAACTGAGCCCAGTGACCTACATCATGAGAGAGGAATGTGTTTCCCCATCCAGTTGCTACAAGAAGTGTTCTGCAGTCGGCACTGGGTTGGTGTGTGCCAGCCTGGCTGGCCAGGGCACTGCAGCTCCTCTCCTGCTGATTGCAGCCTCCAAGACAGTGAAGTTGGATGCAAACATTTGTAATTGGGGTTGGAACAAGAGATACATAAGAACAGGTATTTCCAGATATATGTGCAGTGGCTGGCTGTGAGCAGCGTGGTGGCAGATCCTGGTAAAAATGTATAAGCAGGAGGATTTAATAAGGTAGAGGTCATGTATCAATTTGCTGTGGTACTTGCACACCGACTGATGCAAGGTCATAGTTCAGCACAGATTACAAGAAAAGGCTGGTACAATATTTGTACTCAGGCGCTTTCATGCATTCCAGGAATTGTTATTTAGCTTCTTCCTGATATCCAGTTCTTCAAGTTAAAGGGATGTTCTGTGAGACCTATAAAAACTGCAAAGTGTCTTTATTTTGTAAATGTTTGTGCATTTCTTTTTTTCCAGCAAGAGATATTACTAGAGTTCAAACCACTTTCAAGTCACTTCCATTGCACAGTGTGGCTGCTCAGATGTGATGAGACTATTTCAACTTATAAGTAGCTGGTTCTAAATCATGGCTTTATTTTGGCCTTGATAAGAAGCAACTTGCTGTTTTATCTCTCCAACAGTCCTAGGAAGGACTATATTACACAGGGAGATTTTGGAGAGAGATTTTGCCACTGTTTATGTAAATAGTGAATTATTTTTCCTTCCACATGGGCTCTGTACCTTAGGTAGGAAAACTCAAAAATTCATCCACAGTAACCCTTACTTCAGGAACTGTTCTTTACATTTTTTTCGCATGAGTAATTAAAATACACTTTTTAATGCATGGTTTGAAGTCAGTAATATGCTATTCTTAGTATGGTGTATTTCTCTCCTCTGTCTAGGAACCCAGTGGTAACCACACTCCTCCTCAGTTGTCTCCATCACTTAGCCAAAGCACTTTCACTACTGGTGGCTCCCTGGACGTTCCCCACATTATCATGCAGGGTGATGCAAGGAGAAGAAGAAATGAGAACTATTTTGATGATATTCCCCGGTCAAAGCTGGAGAGGCAGATGGCACAGGTAGGATTAAAACGATGCCATTGAAAGGCTGTGCCTTGCTGCAGTTGCTTACAGACCTAATCCTAACCATAGCTGTGGGTCATATATGAAGGCTGAATTGTAAACTACAAAGATTGACAGCTTTTCCAAGCTATCTGTTCCAGTTCTTTGTATTTCAAATGGAGTGAGTTGGTGTGCAGTTTCTCCCAAGAGGCAGAATTTTGGGGGTGTTTAGGTGCCTGGAGGCAGAGATGGAGGTGCATCCTGCACACCAGAGGATGCAGACTCCCACCAGCACTGACTCTGCCTCTGCTTTTTGTAAGAAGGTGCAGATTTCTGAGCAACCTAGATAAAAATAATCTGACATCAGTTCACTGCCAGAGGACTTAAGGGGTGATGATTGCTGCATTTATTAACGGAGAGGGTCAGCATTCTGCTAAACTTTGTGATCTGGGGGTATATCTTGAATGTTTGAAAAAAAAACCTGCAACCACACATTTGAGCATTGCAACAGCACCAGACTCAGCTGGATGTTAAATCCAACTGTTTATGAAAGAAAGCCTGAAGCAGTCTTCATGGCTAAATTTTTGCACCCAATCACAATAAGGGTACTGAGAATTTTGAATCAAGTACACATTGACCAGAACGATGTCTTGTACCATTCTGGAGGGCAGTAAAGTGAAGCTTGAACAGCCTATTGGCCATAGGATGAGCTCAGCTGTTTGGGGTTTTTTTGTGGTGCCTAAAAATGAAAGGCAGCCAGGTCTTCAGCCAAGCAGTGCTTTGCAGCGTGCGTTGGAAGCAGAGCTTTGATTTCCCATCAGAAGCAGATGGGCAGCCCATGTGATTCCTGGAGTGGCTGATTCCTGGAGCTGCTGCCTGCTGCCCTGCGTGAGGCTTCGCAGTGGCTGCCCCCTGCCCCAGCCCAGAAAAGAGCCCCTGTCCAAAATTCAGCCTGGAAATGGAAGCAGCTATGCAAATAGTCACGTTAAGGTTAATGTAATGAGCAAAAGGCTGCAGCCTCCCAGATAATTGTGTGAACAAGAAGAAGTAATAAAATAAACAGGCAGAACAAGGTGCTGCTGTTACCTGGGAACACAGAAGCAAATTGAATTCCATTTGTTCGAAGCATTTCTAGGGAAGTGAAATTGTATTTGGTTTGGGTGGAGCTGGTTCCTTGCCTTAGTTTAATATTCTGATTTTCTGCTGTATGATCTTTATTGTACAGAATTAGGGGGAAAGTTGCCTAGTGAATGGGATTGTTTTATAATGAAAGTCTGCTGGGCTTTTTTGGCTTGAACAAGGTTGAGCTGAAGACCAGCAAGGAAAAGCCCAGTTTGTAACATGAAAATACTACTTTGAAGGTCACGAAATTTAGGTGTTTGAGTGCGAAATACACACTTGCTCATAGCTGAGTAAACTGGTTCTACTTTGTTCATTTTATCACTTGGTTGACAAATCCCTATTCTCACTTCCTCTTTTAGTCACTAAAACTGAAGGCGAAAGAAAAAACCCTGAATCCAAAAACCGTACTAGCAATTCTCTTTGTGATTTTTTCACTATTTTCCCATTTGAAATCCTGATATTCCCAAGAGACATGATAAACTCCTGGCACCTCTTGGCACATAAATGTATGGCACCTGAAGATTTTCTTTGGGATGTTAAAAATTCCTTTTCCAGAAGGACTATGACATGTTGCATATCCAAAGAGAAAACTGAGTAGTTAATATTTATACAACTCCAAACCTCTTTAAAACCAGTTACATGCTGGGATTTTCTTTGTGTGTGTGTGTGTGTACCCACCAAATGAATTACTTTGGTGCCTTCTTTCTAACTTTTACTGTGAATATAGCAATCATCCTTTGGGACTCCAAAGGGGAAAATGGATTCAGATTAAATCCGTGAAATGGTGTTCTGTGTTAGTCCCTGAACTCCAGTCTGTTTGGAGTCTTTCTCATCTCTGCCTCCAAATTCTGCATTCCTGATGTATGTAAAATTCCTTTTGACTTTAATGGGAAAGTCAATGACTCCCTCTGGTGATCATTCTTACTAAATTGGACTCACCCCATTAAGAGGCTAATCAGGGATTTCATCAACCATTCTGGACCCAAAATAGATTTTTAAATTTATTTTTTGCAATATGTGCTTTGCTAAAATATGGTATATTTCCTTCAGTCTTTTCCCCTAAAGCCCCTTTGAAATTAAAGGTAAAATAATTGGTTCTGGGAAACAAAGGAGATCCAAGTGATTTTAACATGAGCCTTCTGCTCCATATTTTATCCAGCAACTCCTTTCTTGCAGTTTGCAGCTTCCTTTGGCTTTTGTCAGATCAACAAGAACTTCTGAGCTCATACCAGTCCTGCTTTCCAGAAAGAATACACCTCACAAACAGAATAATCTAGAGTGATTACTGGAATTGCTTTGCAGATATTCTTTGTCTTAACCCTTTCTTTGCAATGCTGTTTGCATGCTGCTGTACGAATGTGCATGTTTATGAGATGCTACAGTAGGCTGAGATTCATAGAGACGTCTTTGATGCTGTGATTTATTTTATTTTTTTTATTTATTTTAAAGGGTTTTAGGTGTGTTCTTCATTATGAGATTGATGGGTGTTTTTATGGCCCTGAAGAGAGAGGCCAATATGATATTGAGGGCTTATTTATGGTACTGCTCTCATGAACATGGTTTTGTCAGAAGTGTTGGATAAGGCTATTTTTAGCCTCAACTGAAAGTCTAAAGTCTGAAACTATTGTGAGAACATGATGAGATCTGGTATTTCCATCTGTGCTATGGCCTATGCTTTCACCAAACTTTTACATGGGAATCATCAAGCATGTTAATCTTTGCACTGGATAACAATCAGTTTTTCTTAAAACAATGAGTACATCAATTTAAATCTGGTTTCCTTTGATTTGCTGAATGGATTTTAAAAATTATCTAAACCAGAATAAAATCTGCTTGTAAGTAATACAACACTTGGTTTCCTGGGGGAAACACTGATTAAATTTACTTAATGTGGGTGGTTTTGTCTCAAGGCCAGCATGTACCTTCATTCACAATCCCTAGCAGACTGTTTGTGACCTAAGAGGGGAAAATCCTAATATAAACAATGAATCTAGCCAGTTTAGGTTCCCCACTGGAATAGGTTAGGTTGTCAAATTCTCAAGTTGGTCATCCAAATTTGAGAGTCTTTGACATCTGGTTGGATAAATCACAGCTGCCAAAAAGATAATATGGGCAATTCTGAGATGGTTTGTTTTTTTTTAAAAAAAAAAAACCAACCAGGAGGGATTGAGTAGTCTGAGTCATCGTTGACTGTGGATGTTGAATTCTGAGGCTGCAGACTGTAGATTAATACGAACAAATTAACGTAGTTTAAAATAGCTGAGGTTGCTCTTAAGATTGCCTAGACCTTTAAAATAGAATTGAAATCACATGGGCAAAGCCAACCAAAAGCAATAGGAGGGGTTGTGTTGAAGGCATCATGCTCTTCATTCACCCCTGAAATCATGGAGAAGAAAAAATGAAAATATTTGCAGGAAAGAGCTTTGGAGGTTAAAAGGCAGCATAGCTAAATTCATTAAAATGTCAGGTCTCCAGGATTCATAATTCTCCAGGTAGCAGAGAATCTTTAGGTACTAGATGCAAACATACCCCAGACTGCCAGCCCTGAGGCTGTTGGTGTTTATTGCAGCAGCCTGTGACATGTGTTGCTTTGAGCCACCATAAAGCATCTCAATGTGGTGTTCAGTGCACTGCACCAGACTGGGGCTGAAAGCATCCTTTCTGGGAGCCAATGGGCAGGGAGGAGCAGGGAGCACCTCTTCTGCCCACACTGCTCCTTGGAGAAGCAGAGATGGGTCAAGCATCACCCCCATGCTGATCCGTACTCTCCCCATGGGGCTGAATCTGTTGCTGTGCCCCAAGATGGAAGAGGTCTGTCATTTTGGGTGGTGGGCAGGGGCTTCTTCAGGGAGAGCTCCAGGCTGTGTCTGCCTCTGGGATTAAAAAGAAAAGAAAAAAAAAAGAGTAATGAGTCAGAGTAAGCTTTCTGGTAGGATAAACCTAGTCATGGTCCATATGGGGGGGCACCCCAGGGGGCTGAGATGGGAGGATGTCTTAACAGAGGGATCTCAGAGGGTTGGAAAAATTATTCACAAAAGCTGGCAAGAGAAGTTCTTTCTCAAAGATGCTGAACCCAGACTTAATTTTGAAAGCCTTTCTGGGTTCTTTGGTCCCATAGCCTGAGGGATCTTACTTTTTTTTTTTTTTTTTTTAAAGGCAAGATAGTTCAAATGCAAGGTCATTGTAATGACTGGGTAGTAAGTTTGAAGTAAAGCTACCCTGATTATTTGGATTCTGCTTTGTAACATTATTTTGTGAGATATAATAATTCCTTGCAGAATTAGGATTGATATGCAGGAGATGGTTATTTAAATGGAGTTAGTACCAGAAATCCTTTATCTAACATAGAGGAAAAATGTAATAAAACCAGAAACAGAATTAGGGAAGGAAGGTTTTAGGAAAACTGCGAAATATTTCTGCTTAATGAAATAATACCTTCAACTCCAAATATTTCACAGATACTAATGCATTCATATTTCCAGTGCACTGTGGGGCTGTAGGGTTTTAAATCACGTTTTCCGTCTCATAGGTAAGAAAACTGAGGTACAGTGATGTTGCAAGTTGGCTAAGGTGACACTAAAAGCTTGAAGAAGCCAAAAATAAAAACTCTTGCCCACCTTTAGTTTTTTAACTTTTAACCAACATATGACCATTTATTTTATTTATTTATTTCCTTCATTCCTCTTTGTTTTCCAGTCTCCTCTTCTTTGAAAGGATTTAAGGATTACAGTGAGTGAAGCAAAGTATTCCCAGGAGAGTGTTGGTGTGTAAAATGAGATTATCTTAGAAGCAATGAAGAATGGGTTTATGAATGGCTGCAATTACTGGTGGAATAGCAGAATCCTTTACCAGTGGATTTAAGAAGCAATATATACAAAAATATGTTTGTCTAGTTTATTTCATGCTGTTGTTGTTTCTAAGGTTTCTTAGTTCCATTTTAAATAAGCATAAGATAGTGTATGTTGTGAGGATGAACAGACAGCCATTTTAAATATAAGTATGTAAAATTAAAAAAAAAAATATTCCAAGATTCATCTTTTCAGGCCCATTTCATTTTAATATGGAAAGATGACTGAACTACAAAGACCTTCAATATATCATCAAAAGAAAAATGCTTAGCTGAATCTATTTTTGCTTCATGGTGGAGCTGTTACTGACAGCTGTCTTTTTAGTTCAGATAGATATTAATGCCACAGAGGGCTGTATCTTGAACTGTAAATTCCAACAAACTTTATCTGTAAACCCTTGCAGCATTGTATTTTAATGGGCAAGTAAACTGATAAATATATTATAAAAACATAGATGATTTCTGTCTGAATAAAAAGATGCATTTTTTTTCAAGACTAAGCTAGCATTTTAGAATAAAACTGTGGGATGTGGATCATACCTACGTGCTGCTTCAGCATATGGAATTAAGGAAGCCTCTTCTATATTGGGTATTAATGATCCAAACTGAAGCCATAAATACTATACCGAGAAGGGGACAGATGTTCTTTCAAGGTGGAGACAGATGTTCTTTCTTAATTTACTGTTTTTCACACTCATTCTTTTGAGCTAGAAGCTCTGCATTAGAAAAATTGTATGAAAATTGGATGAGGATTATATGAAAAATGGAGATGAGATAGTTTCTACTGTCAAATAAGCTATTCTTATTGAAAACTTTAATAATTCAGAGTCCAAGATGAATTTTAATATCCAACATTTATGTTTTTGAGCTGCTGGAGGAATGTTGCATTTAATGTTTGACATGCTCTGCTGAAAGAGCCTGTTTCGTTTCTTGGGTTTTTTGGTTTTGTTTGGAGTTTGTTTTTTTTTTTTACTAAAATGTGGATACCTCTATCTAATGTTTAGGGACCAAAGACTCATAGACCTTATTGGTGGTGTTTGTCCAGAAGTTTATATCATCTATGCCAAGCTAAAATGCTGGGGTTCACTTGTAGCCAGCAGCATCAGTGGAACGGGCACTGTCATTCAGAAGAGGCTTGGCCGTTCACCCTAGGTCGCAAGGCCAGAGCTGCATCTACAAAGCTGCACCCCCAGGAGCTGGGCAGGGCATCTGCAGCCTTAGAAAACCACTGGGAAGACCCTCAGTTGGTCCTAGCAGGAACCTAACTCTTGGGTTACAGGATCAAAATCAAGTAAAAACTGTCTGCCTCTCGGAGAAGACCACCATGGCATGAAGGAGGGTGTAATCTGGGTGAGAGAGAAGCACAGCTCTGCTTTTAGTCTTCTCTCATCAGAGGAAAAGATGGCTGGCTCTGCATGGAGGAAGATGTGGAGATGCACAGAACCTAGAGCACCAACCCTGGCATGGGAGGTTGGTTTTGCTCCTCGCCCCTGCTGCTGGCTGGAGGGGACAGTCTTTGCTGGCTCGCTGTGGTCCTGGGCCAGCCATCCTCTGTCCAGGAGTGTGCTGGCTGTGGCATACATGTTCATGTGAAAGAAACCACACTGGCTGCTGCTGACAGGGTACACTGTGACCTGGAGCAGGGTGTCACTGCTCACATCCATCACCCACCGCCCGTCCACAAGAAATCTGTTCCAGGATGGCCAGTGGTTTTCTGTAAATTGCTGTGTGAAGTGTTATCAGGAGAAGTAAAAGAAATACACCCATGCAAAACATAAATACTTGTTCTATTAAAAAGTGTTATTTCTAATTTCTGCTTCTCTAGAAGAAACACTGATTTCTGTGTTTCTCTTCACTCTCTGTGTCTGAAGATCTTGTTCTTGAAGAAAGAGCTGCACTATTTCCTGCTGGTACAACACGCTCTACCCAGAGCTCTGGTAACATTCAGGGAAGCAACATCTATTGAGATGGTACAACTGCTCTCCCACAGTCTTAAAACTTTTACAGTAACAATTACAAAAGAGGCCAGACAGCCCCATTCATCTCGTCTTCATTTGTTTCCTTCAGCTGTTGTACCTTGAAGGATTGTTTGCTATGCCAAAGTTGATTTTTCTGGGATTTGATCCAAAATTCTCATAATTTCTGGAGCTAGACTGAACTATAGTTGCCACGTTAGATAACGTGCATCAGAGAGAGCAGGTTTTGCTGCTGCTCCTCTCCTTCCCTCTGCACTTCACTGAGGCTGCAGTGCCAGGGGATGGGAGCAATTTCTCAAGGCTCAGCCCTTCTGTGAGGCAGCAGAAGAGGTGGTGGCAGAATAAACCCCAAGGTTATGTTCAGTAGATCCTCTTTTTCCTGTGCACCAGCTCTATGATGTGGAAGTGCAGGAGAGGACAAGCCTTGCTGGGGAGAGGTGGAGAAGGGAGCAGAAGATCAGGAATCACCAACAAATTTATTGGATCATCCTAGGGATGAACATACTATTGGAGACCCATGTTTGCCTAACCATGGCCTATGGTTTGCTAGACTTTTGTTTGTTGTTACTTTCTCTTTAACCCCCGCAGTGTGCCTCCATCCTCCTTGAAGTGCAGTGGCTAAAACTGGATCCTGCCCTATATGAGAATTCACTGATTGCTGCATATGGCACAGGAGTCCTTTCCCATTTTTTATAATACGCTACTTATTAAAAATGCCGGATTTTTAAATTTAAAATAGTGCAGTTCAGCTCAGGGCCACCAAGCTGGTCAGGGTCTGGAGCACTTGCCCTCTGAAGAGAGTCTGGGAGATCAGGGCTGGCTGAAGAAAAGGCAACTTTGGGTACAAAAACTGGAAGAGGAGAGGTGCTGGTTGGATGGCAAGAAAAACATCCTCTCCCCATGAGGAAAGGCAAGCAGGGGCAGAGGTTGCTCAGAACAGCTGTCCAGTCTCTGACATTGGAGGTTTTAAGTCTTGACTGAAGCCCTGAGTTACCTGACAATGGTTCTTGCTTTAAGATGGACTTGGAATGGAAATTGCCTGAACTTCCTTCCACGTTGAATTATCCTGTGATATATTTGCTTAGTTTTTTGCGAGACGACTGTGCTTAATTTGAAGTATACTAAAGCTTCTAGATCTTTTTATGTCCTCTCCCCACCTCCCAGTTAAATTGCTCTGCTAATTCATTTGCTGTTTTATTTGTGTATTTAATCTTACATTCCCAAAGTATACTTTTGTCTTACTGAATTTCATCTAACTGATTTCTGTAGTTCATCAAATCCATTTTCAATTCTTACTCTATCCTGGAAAGTCTCTTAACTCTGTATCTTTGCTAAAAAAGCTTTAGCACTCCTCCAAGCCAGTGCATGGAGCAAATCATTGCAGATTGGCTTGGCATGTTCCAGTTCAGTTTTGCATCAATAGTTACTCTCTAAACATGCATTTCAACTTCTTGAGTGACCACTACATTTTGATTCAGTCTAGTTCGTGCATTAGACACATCACATGTCACCACATCAGGAGTCTCAGTCAGTGTCAGAGTCCTGCTGTATTTCTCCTTGCTGGTGATAATTTAGTCATCCAGTTTAACAGCAAAGGAAGAAAATTTGATCTGAGATTCTTTGTATTGAACAATCTCATCTTGAATTTTTCTTGGCCCACCTGTAGAAATTCTGTCTGGTATCACATGGCAGGTAAGATCATGCTTTTTCTTTGTTACCCTCCATAGGTAAGGATATACACACAGAGTGCACATATTCCTAAGTATTTATTTCAGGTGACCAGGAGCAAAGTCAGAAGGTCTTATAGACCAGGAGGACCAGAGTGATGACTGGATTTTTAAATAATTTGTGTATTAACTTGCTGGTCCTTGCAGTTAGGCTGGCTGTAACTTTCCAAATCTTTTTCTTCCATCTCCTGTATTCTTTTAGCCCTTCTTTGGTCCATTCTGTATCTTCTGACTTTCTGAGCATAATTGCTCATAGTTTAGGTGAATCTTGGACATTTCCTTAAGTGCTGTTGAATGAAATTTGTTGAAATTTTGCATCAGGACTGCCTTCCACCCAGCTTTTGTTCCATCAGCATCTATTGTCCAACTATTCTTTTCTGTTGCTTTCTTCCTTTCTTCTCCTTCAAAAGTGTATGGTTCCCATGATCAGTCTTGCTGGTGTGTGATCAATTTTAGTTCAGGTACTCTCTGTCTTCAGATTATCAACCAAATTTTCCATGTGTATAGGAATGAAGCCTAAACTAAGTTCCCCTTAGATGATTTTGTTCACCTTATGAAATATTAAGTTGCCTCCAGTGCACACCACGACCTTGACGATCTGTCTGTGTACTGTTCTACAGCTTTTCCAGTAAATATATAAATAATTAGACAGAAGCAGATGGAAGTGTACAAACACTTTGTAACATGATTGGCTACTGACTTTACAACAGGTGTCTGAAGTAATGATGCACTATTGTCTTCTGTCACAGAGGAAGATAGCAATAGGAAATATTATTTCTTAAGTGATGTGTTTCCTTGAAATCAAGCAGATTAAGTTTAATAAATAAAAGAAGCGAAAATGTCCTGAATTCTTTTAATAGATGGTCATAAAGTGATCATGTTGGAACTGCAGTTGCTGAGGAGCAAAGGAAGATAGATGAGTCTCCCATGATAACTAGATGGGGAAAACTTCTATGCATGGGAAATCTATAGCTAAAGTACTCGTAAGCATTTATCTTTTAGAAAGAATAAGAGCATGTTTGATACTCATCATAAAATATCTGATGCTATTTTTTTGTTCTTCTTTACCATATCATTAGGAAAATATTCTTTGTTAAACTCGCTTTTTCACAGAACCTCTGTGTCAGTGGTATGAAGTGCCCAAGTGTATTTATATTTATTATGGTGGACGTGCATGCAGAGATTGAATTATTTTCCTTCTTTTTGAGGGCATATGTTTTGGGAGCTGAAAATTATTAGTGTTTGAAACTTAATCCCAGTTCTCCCTCCTACTGCCTATTTTCTGGCCTCAGATACTCACTTAACCTTTTTCCTTTCCTTGATTACTTCCTCTTCAGCACAGGGATATGCAACTTTAAGTACTTCTGGGGATTTCATAATTCATTAAAAAAATTCAGTACTTTGAAGACATAAAATATGTATATAGTAACTGCTAAATATTTTTACAGTGGTGCAAAGAAAAGGTTGGCTTCTGAATTTGAATTCATTACCTTCCGTAAAATTAATGTTCTTTCTGCAGTGCATTTCAGTACCTCAGTCATTCAAACATTAATGAGGGCAAAACTGAGTAATGAGTTTTGCACTACTGCCCTTCAGACTGGGCATTCGTAGAGTCATGGGAAATTCCTAGTCTCTGCTGGTCCACTTGATTCATTATAGACTTAATAAATCAAGTCACCTGTGTTTAAAGATGATTTAGCTTAATCCTAGCTCTTCCAAACCTTTAATTCTGGAGGTAGGTCTGTGTGACAGGGGCAGTTCACTTGAACAGTCCTTGGAGCAGAGACCTGGACTCAGAACTTGTGTTCACACCTTGTGTTCACGGGTGAGTGCTCCAAACGTCTACTTTTGTGCCCTCTTCTCTCTCCAAAGAATTGGAGTTTTGCTTTGCTTTGCTCCAGTTATAAAAGGGGTTGAAGACAGCTTGTATTCTGCTGCTTTGAAAGAAGAAGTGAAAAACATAGGAGTGAATTCCCCCAGTCAAAGACCTCCAAAATGAGAGGTCCCAATTTTGGGGGGAGAGCACTAACCTTGGAATTTATGTTTGGGAGAAGATGAGCTGGGGAGGGTGGGGCAGGTTAGGGTTCTCAAGCTAGTATCAAAGCCTCAGGTAGATGGATCTGGTGTATTTCTGGGTTTGCATGCTGCAGGGCAGTAGGGCCCCTATCGTGACATGGCTGTGGCACAGCAGCAGCCGCGCTCCTCTGCCACATGGGGACAGGCACCGGCTGCTCCATCCCAGGCAGCACACCACTCCATAAAAGTCCTCAGGAGGGGTAGGATGTCAGGATACGCCTCTGTCTCCAGAATGACAAGATGGTGAGAACCGGCTGTACAATACGACAGCAGCACAGCGACCCTGTGCCAGCACTGGGCAGAAATAAAACCTCTGCTAGCATACGGTACCATGCTGCCTTCCCTTACTGCTTCCAGGAGCTCAGCAAGTGTGTCCAAATAACACTGCAGTATGTTTTCTTGATTACCAGATGCTTGGGGATGCTGCATCTGGCATGGAAATGCTTTCTCTTTTACTCCTCTCTTAAAAAGTGGAGGTGAAACCTCCTGTCATGGATCCTCATTCAGGAATCCTCCCTGGGCAAACAAACGTAGCCATAGCAGTGATTGGCATGGCTGGAGCATCCAGAAGTCAGTTTGATTGGCATACAGAAAAAAAGGTCATTAGTGCCAGTTAGTGCAGTGTCCTGATAATTGCACAGCAGTTGTAGCTGGAGCAGTGTTTGCTACTACCCTTGCATGGAGAGTATGTGTTCATCATGTGGAGGAGGGCAGTTTTCTTGCAAGTTGCAGAGAATGAAGTAGAAGACTGTGAAGGAAAGTCAAGGTTTTTATTACCTAATAATAAACCAAATGAAGGAGAAGCAAATAGCTTCAGAAACAAGAAGGGGGGAGAAGAAATAAAGCAGGCATGGTAAAATTTAAGAATTACTGAAGCTGGAGAAAGGGATGTGTGTGCGTGCATCTCAAATCATGAAGGAAATAAGGGACAATTAACAACATTAGGCAGCCACCAGCCTGTCTGGCAGTGCTCAGTAGTCAGTCTGAAGGATGCCAGCCTGCCCTGACAGTAACCAGAAGTGACAACCTAGTCTGTCACCAGCCAGGCAGCCAGGTTTCAGGCTACAAAAGGTAAGGGCAAGAGCCATATTTCTAAGAGTTGCACTTCTTTGGATTGTTTTAAGCATCAGTGCTAAATTCCTGCTGCTGTTGCTGCTGACAAGAACCAGCAATGCACATTCTTGCTCTTGTTAAATTACTGGTATATTAATTGCTCTCGATTCTGGATGCTGCAGTTGCATTTTTCATGCGTGTTTATTGCCTTTTGTTGCTGCCTGCCAGAAATACTGTGGGCAGATCCAATGCCTGATGCTTTGTTTTAGTTGCCTGGCTACTGTAACATGTTATATTAGCTTTTGCTGAGGTGTCACAGATGCTTTCTTGATGAGTGTCCAAACAAGAAAATATGTGAAAGATGCTGGTGAATGCTATGCTTGCCTAGTTCTGCTGCTTTCACTAGCAATGCCACAGTATGCTAACTCTGCTTTGCTACTACAGACTAGCTGTAAAATGGCACACAAGGTAGACTGAAAACTTTAATTTATACAGCGGAGTCATGGTCAATGCCAAAGGTAATATTATCTGTATCTTTGTGTGCAAGGGAACTCTTGGTGGAAGGAGATGCTGGGCAACTGCTTCACTTAATTGCAATGCATTCTTTTCTGGTAAATGCTACAAAGCAAACTTATTTTTTCTGTTGATTGTATTGCCAGACTTTTGCCTTCCTCTCTCCCTGTGGAAACCTCCAACAGAGAGAGATTCAAATCTCAAAACTTCATTGGGATGTTGATTTCAGACTTCTTCCCTGCCAAAAACTGAAAGTCACCGGTATTTCTTTTGCTCTCTGCATTTTCTGTTTATGCCTGCATAACTTTATCTCTTTACATCACCAGCACTTCTGACTAAATTGTTTTCTTGTACTCACAGTTTGAAACCTCTTCTAAAGTCTCTGAATAAGCTGCGTTTCCTTCCAGTCAGTCCAAATATATTTTGTCAGCAAATAAATAAAAAGTTACTTTTAACAGCTGTTTTACTTCCTTCTTTAATGTTATTGCAAGCCTTTTTCTTAACTACTCGTGCCTTTTGGCAGTTTACGGTGCATTAATATTAACAAGATGAGATATAGTTTTCTGTTTATATTAGCAGTCCTCTGTCTGTGAGATCTGGAGCAACCAGAATGCAGGATATCCTTTCTCATCGATTCATCAGGTTCATAATGTAAGATACAGTGATAAATGGCTATGTTGTCACTCTATGGGTGTACCGTCTGTTGCCATGGTGTGATCTACTGGTGTCATGTTGCTGAAATGACCAAAAAAAGAAAAAAACCAAAAAAACCCACAAAGTTTGTAACTTGTCTGCTCTTTTTGGGGGTTCTGTGTGCGTGCATCCATGTATTGTGCCATGTGGTTGGCATCTGTTGGCTGTATGGTGTACATACAGGATGGGGAGGGAGGGGGATCAGCAGCAGCCGTCTTCAGTCAAGCAGGAGCTTCGACTTCTGTTCCTGATGTTTTTGTTTGTTCACTTTTCCAAACCGAGAAACCGTGTAAACAGCTCCGTTTGCACAGTTTCACCCCCACGACGTGTTGTGCTGCTCTTTCTGTGTTGACGTGTAGCCTGGCTGAGAAGCACACCCTGTTTGCAGAGACACTTGCAGGGAATTAAAAGCAGCGTCGATGGTGCTCTGAAGCTTCATCGCTTGTCACATCCGAGCAGAGTCACACGTGCTGTGCACATTGAGAGCAAACCTTGTGATCCCTGTATCGGCCTGCTAAAGGACCAGTAGTTCTGCATAGTAGGTTAGAAGAGCTGCAGATTTTTCCTAATTTCTCTCATATAACCACCTCCTAGGAGCATTTCTGCCAGAGAGGGGCCGCTTTGGCTCCCGAGCTTTAGGAGCTTTTAAAATGTAAGTACGCCATGAAGCTGCTTCCATTATTTCAAAAAGCAAAGACAAAATGACCAAAAAAAATTTCTCTCACTTCTAGGAATTAAAAAATGAGCAAATAATGAGGATTTGTCTGTTCCACAGAAGATTTAAAGTACTTACAGGGAGAAAATTATTAATTTTTCAACCAGAAGTGTTGTATCTATGTGAGCTCAGATTTATTGTTGTCATGGTAACTAATGCATGTTACCATAACCAGGCATGAGGCTTTAACGGGTGAAAAGTTATCACATGTGATCCTTGTTAAAATTAATACATCCCAGCACCTCAAAACCAAGAGGTTTTGTTCTTGTTTTTGTGTTTTGGTGTTGTTTTGGGCTTTTTTTTATTATTATCTGTAGCATGGAGAGTTTTCAACTTGAAACTTTTAGGAAAAGATGAGGCAGATGTTAGTTTTATAGAATCTGTTCTGAGAATATTTCTTATCTGTGACTACCTCTTCAGCCGGGTTAATGTGAGTCAAATACAGTTCTCCCCTAATAGGATGAGATAGAAGAATGTGCAACAATGGTAAAACACTATTTAATAGCAGTCATCAGCTTCTGTTGACTGTTTTTCATCAAGCACCTGACCCTTTCTGGGGCACTGAGTAGTGGATATCTGCCCATTTTCAGCGTCTTTAAAGCCTTTTATCTTAAAGCCTTTTACAGTAAATGTTTTTTCTGTAAGAGAGTTGAATCTTTACCACTCTGGCACCTGACCTGAGACTGTTTTCTGAGTGTAGATACTTTATCTGCAAAATGTGGAGCTAAAATCTTCTTTCTCAAGGTTACTGAGGCCAGAGAGAGGAAAGGCACTGCTTAAGGCATGGGGAGGTTAGGAAAAAAACACCAGCAGTACAGAAAAAAACATGTGATAAATTGCACAGCTGTCTGATGAGCTGTAAAGTTAGATGAGGAATAAATTATCTCCTGCCTTTCTACTTCATCAGAGAAAAATCTCCATACATATATTGTGTCATAAAAAATACATAAGCTTAAATGTTTGATTATTTCTTATAATTGCAAATTAAATATTCAAACCAGAAAATCCTTATCCTATCATATCTCTTTTTAAAAATTAAATCTAAAAATCATAGTTGGTCCTGCACAGCAATTTATTAACATTTCTATATGGTTTGAAAGAGTTTTAGGTGCTTATAAAGGTTCTGAAACTCGTTTCATCACCCATGAGTTCTTCTACACCAATTTCTCTGATTTAGAACTACTACTAATACATATTTTTTTACATCAGTGTTGAGACTTTTTGTTTCAACTCTTCTCTTGGTCAAAGATGTTCCTACCTATTTTACCTGAAGTTGATTGCCATCATTATATCCTCAACGTCAGAATTCCAATATTTGACTAGAGCCAGTCAGTTGATAATCTCCTTTTCTTCCTGTAGAGGTTTTTAGGCCCAGATTTATGAAAGTATTTAGCTGTCTAAATCTTGTTTAAAAGTCTTTCACCCCTTAAAAACAAAACAAAAAACAAAACAAAACAGAAAATAAAATTGCATGGAGAATGTATAATAGGAATTGCACTTCTAAGTATCTTCATAGATGTGGGCTTTGAAGACTGTTATAACTCAGTCAAAATAGGTACTGAATACTAGCCAAGAGTATGGTTTAAAAATCTAAAGAGTTTGGTGAGGAACAAAAGGAAAAGAAACCACAGCCACTTCTGCTGAATATTGAAAACCACTTATGATTACACTTACAAAAGAAAATTCTGTTATTACATATAACATCTTATTCCTCCATCATAATAAACTATGCCCGTGATGTTTAGCTTTATGCAGCTTTTCTTAGTAGCTGCTAGCTCTGCAAGACTGTGATTTACATGAAAAGTCTCCAGGTGCAGTGGTCTGCTGTCAGGGATGGCAGAAATCCTGTATCTCTTTGGGCCCCCAACCTCAGCTCTGCTGTGTGTATAGATCATTCTAGGGACAGGTACAGCAATTGCATCAATTCTGTTTTGTCTAATTTAAAAGGAGTGGGCACTTGGATGATTGTGTGGATACACATGGATATAAATGAAGGGTCTCCACACAGTCCCTCTCTAAGTGTCTTGTCCATTAGTTTTACTAACCTGGTTGAAGATTATTTCTTATTGCCTCATGATTAACGCTTCCCAACTCAACCAACATGAGAGGTAATCATTGTCCCTCTTGTTACTCTCTGTCATTTGCAGACAGAAACAATGCTGTTCTCCATGCTTTTAATATCTTTCCTGCAAAAGTCAGTCAAACTGTGAACTGATATACTCATTTTACTCCTCATGTACCCTGTTTATTCTGTCAGTACTGTCCATATTCTGCATGTGAGGAATCTCACCTGCAGACCAGAACCATGGAAGGGTTTGGAGCACTACCCAAGGTCACTTATTCCATAAGAATTCCGCCCCTACCTCCTGGCCATCCTGTGCTTCCTCAGTGGAAAGACCAATGGATAAAAGATGTGCTTTTATAGCTTCCCCATCCTGGATTTACTCCTGTTGCACCATAATAAACTTTTGCTAAATGGGTAGGATGTACCTTCTGAGATCTGCTTCCTTACACAGAACATGCAGGAGTGTATCTTAGAAAAAAAAAAACCAAGAAGGACTGTTTCAAGTGGTCTGTTAACTAGGGCCTTGAACAGTTAATAAGAGGCAGCTGAGCAACGCTGTGAGAATTTGTGATGAGTGCAATCCATCTTCTCTTGTGGTGAAATACAAACTCCACTAATAAGGATGCAGATCCTTACCCCTCATAATATGATTGAAACCTTATTTTAGAAGGAGAATCGCTTCTTAAAAGAAATCAAATTCTCACTTCAGATGAAATATGATGAAGGGTTTTATACATTAGTGGTCAGAAGGATTCATTTCTGTGGATACCAAGTGCCAAAAATTGGAGCAATTGCTGCTGCTTTCCTTGCAAAATTTGAGGTTGAAGTCATATTGCTGCACCACACAGGCAACTTAACTAGGCAAAACAGAAATTATAATACTGCATAATTTGTAGGTGTGCTAATAGGGCCAATATTAACTAGGTCCAACTTGTTTCATTATGTTCACTTGCTTGAAGTTACCATATCGGCAGTGTAATGTTGATGTTTCCAGATTTATATCTTGCTTTTCGTTGCAGAGTTGTGCAAATGTGTGTCATTTCATTCTTTTGTGACACATGAAAATGATGTACTTGTTTTGTTTACCCTGTTCTGATTTAATTAGTAGAATGTGAGATTTTGCCAGACTTGCATGTCTTCAATATGAATTTTTTCGTGTGTTTTTGGTGCTTAAATTCTTGTTTTAAAAGTCTTAACTTCTAGCCATATTCTGTGTGAAATGCTGATGGCAATTCCTTGCCTGTTTCAACACATATTTTAGCAGAATGGCATACATAGAAAATACACAGAGACAAGTGCAGGTAAAGAAAGAAGTAGCATAATCCAAGTTGAAATATTCATGTAGGAGAGGGTAAAATAGTTTAAGAGAGAGCATGCATGAGAGGAGGGAGGATCAGGAATGAGAAATCTGATCCCCAAAAGACAGAGGGAAGGAGAGCAGAATTCAGACAGGTGAAACCAGACAGGGTAGGGGACAAGAGGAGCTGATGACAGAGAGCATGTGAAGAGGAGAAGGACTCCATCCACGGTTCATTTTCAGTTAAAGTGAGCTGCTGCTGCTTTGGCAGCATCCCTGGTGTCAAGGATATGGGCAGTGTGAGCACCTGTGAACCAAAAGTAGGAAAGATGACAGTTAAAAAAATAATTTTTTTTTTTTTTTTTTCGTGAGCCTGCAAGGTGGAAGAGCCCCTAAGGGGATCCAATAAAGCCATGTCTGAAAATACACAATGGCACGTGAGACCCAAACCAACACTGCCATGCTGGGGGCATTCCTGTACTGATGCCTGCGTTGGTTCTTTTAGGAAGGAAGCAGTGTCCTGCAAAGGGTTTTGGCAGACAGTTGCAGTTCTCTCCATGTTCTCTGAAGGCTTTGAAGAAAACAGGGGAATGACAGCTCAGGAAGGCAATCACCTATATCAATGAGAATGATGAATGTGGAAGGGCAATGTTAGTAACTATACAATGAGACATCAAGAGGAGGTGATCAAAGTAAATATTCATAAAGAGATTAAAGTATGCCTCATATATATGAAGAATGTATAATAAGTCTTCAGTTCAAAGCAAAGTCTCAGTTATTTAGCCAGTTAGTAAAGTTAGTTATCAGTTATACATGCTGGATAATGGAAGAGTTATTAACTGTGTAGAAAAGTTTGTAAAACACACAGCGGAACCTGTGGATGGCATTTTTGTGCATCTCGTGATTTTTTTTCAAGAGCTCTCATCCTCCTGTATGTATTGTAAACAGTTATTTTTAAGGAACATTTCCAGTGCCTAATTATTTTATTATCAGAGAAAATAGATCTAATTAAAGCCTCATTAAACACGACAGTAGATGACTTTGGATTATAAATTAAATCATGAAAAATGTAGCAGTTGTATTCCCTTCTTTTAGTAACATGGCTCATGTGTAGAAAATACATTACTGTGAATTGATCACAGCATTGGAAGAGTACTTTGTCACTAATTTGTCTGCAACTTCTCTTATATCTGGAATAACTGTGATTTTCAGACAGGAGACTGGGGAGAGCCTTCAATTACCTTGCGACCTCCAAATGAAGCCACAGCATCAACACCTGTGCAATATTGGCAACATCATCCAGAGAAACTCATCTTCCAGTCATGTGATTATAAGGCATTTGTAAGTGTTGCTAAATTAAGTCGTTTGCTTTGGGGTAGATATATTAATCTTAGATTTTGATAGACTTGGGGTTTTTTTTTTCATTTACAATCTTTTTCTCTGACTTCTAATGAGAAAGGCCACTTCCTCTGAAACACCATAATTGTAATAAACAAGGAGCAAGGATGCACAGTATTTTTTGCTATGAGTTTTGTGATATATTGCAGCCCATGTAGCCATTGTGAGTGTTAGAGAAATGGCACTGAATAAGTGACTAATTGTTGTGGAAGTGTGATCATGATAGAAAACACCTGTACTTCTCATCTGCCACAAATCCCTGTCTGGTCCTCATGGAAAAACAGTAAAATGTAATATTGGATCCACACACCTACCTTAATGCTGTGGGCTTAGTGGTTAAAATAAATATTGCCTTGCCTGATTTTGGGGGGAGGGAGCTAGGGAAGATGGAGATCAGGGTCCTGAATCGGTGTTTTCCATCCATGAGAAAAAGGCACTTTCAGGCCTCTCCCAAACTGGTGTCTACTTGAAGCAGTCCATTCCTTAAGGGCAGGCAGTATTTATTTTCACTTCCTGATATCTGTAGCTGATTCCCACTTCCCATCCCTGGAGAAATGGAGCTTTCCTCCACAGCTAAAGACAAGCAGTGTTTTCTGACTGTTGTAAAGGCACATGAAGGAGAGAAAGGTCTCCTGAAGTATACAAAGTCATATTCAAAAGCTTCGCTTTTTTTAAATGAGAGACACTTTTCTGAAGCCTTGAGATCCCCATCAGCAGCAGGGGCATTGGTGCTTCTGGGGATCTGAAGATGTGCCCCAGTCTACCTGTTTAAATTCTTTACATTTCCCCTTCCTGCTTTACAGGAAAGCACTCTTAATGGTGCTGAGGGTGCTTCCCAGACCACTGTGTCCTCTTCAGAGGTGACCACTTAATGAAGCCAGGGTGACTTACTTTAGAAAGGAATGGAGCTCAGTAGCTGTAGTTACTTTAGCATAATAGCTGGGGGTTAACCACTTGTCCAGGTTATGGGGTTTAGACCCTCTTCACTTGAAGGAGCTTGGAGCCTTAGTGCTTTTCAGGGTAATGCTCTGTTCACCTAACACTGGAGCAGTTGGGGGCAGAGCTGGAGGCTGCTGGACCTGATTTAAAGCCTATGTGGAAAGGTAGAAATGAAAGACTAGGTGCATGTGAGTCAGAGCCTGGCTCCCACAGAGGATGGGCAGAAGGGGTGTTATGAGCCTGTCTCAGTGGGGCACATCTATGTCTTCCATGAGACCTTTATGGGGTAGAAATTGCCATGGCTGCATTCATTCTCCTTGGAAAGTAACAAGAACTTCTGCCTTCTTCAGCAAGTCAAGGTCCAGCTTGCCTGCTCTTAATCTTGCTCTCCTCCTATGCTGCACCTCGAATTGAAAAGCAAGCTTAGTGACTTCTAATTCTTTAAATATTTTTCACAGTTTTCAGTAAAGTGAGCAGGTTTCTTTCAAGAGTGCCTCATCTCATTACTTGATCCAGCAGTAAATTCATTATTCAGACATAGTCTTTGTAGCAGATTGGAAGGCTTGTGGATCATTAAATAAAGTTGGAATGCCCAGGAATATCCAAATTACTGGTGATCAAGGAATCACCAAACCAAAATACCCAAGTTATTGTTGGTTAAGGAAACATATTCCTTTCCTATGGATTGTGCATTACTGCACTTGCACACAGCTCCCTGAGCTGTAATAACTTCCCTTATGTAATAACCCCCCTTATGGGGGAAAACCCTGGCTTGGAGGTTATAACAGGGGCAGTATTCATTCACATCACTCAAAGGGCACCCAACATTTCAACTGTGTGGTTCCCGTGTGCTCTGGGTCTTTGAGATGGCACAGGTACAGAAAGAGGATAGCAAAATCACCTCCTAGAATTTCAGATTTTTAATGACAACTAAATTGGACAGTACGTCTGTGATTTGCTTGTCTATTCCACAGCCCACTCTGGGAAGCATTTTGGAATGCCTGCAGCTGAGGGGTTTTGCTGCCTTTGCTCTTCTGTGTCTTCTTGTTCTGCTAAGAGCTCAAAAGCACTGCCTTTTTTTTCTTGATGCCTGACCATCTAGTAGCTTTCAAGGAAATACCAATTTGTTGTGCCACACTGTATTAAAAAAGAATGTTAAAAATTGCATCCTTCCCAGAGAAGGCTAAGAGTACCGCATATATCAGGCAGCAGAATCCAAAGAAAGATAAAGTTCAACTCAGTACACTCCTGTTTAATTTTCTAATTTCAGAGCTTGCTTTAAATTTGTTGTTCTTCTGCAAGGGCAATAGCAAGCCGTCCCATCACATTAATGCCCAAGGCCCTGTTCACGTCACCATCAAGCCCCCAGCTGGACTTGCAGCTGCTTGGTTTATGAATCTTTCACATCTGCAGTCCTCCAGGAATGCCCTTCATTCGTTCCTTTCTGCTTGTGTTTTTCTGGTTGTGTTGGTGTTGCTCACCCTTCCATTTATAATGCCCTGTAAAGTGTTTCTCACTAATTACCGTGTTGGCTACCGTCTGCACTGAAATATTTATGCATTTTCTTGCAGGTCAGAGACTCCTGCTGTACACAGTGTGAAGTGAAGGCTTTAAAGAAAATATCTCAGTTTAGGTCAAGACACCAGAGAGTTGCACCACTACACTTTCTTTTCAGTTCCAATGTATTCTAGCTGTACCTGAACTTATTTTTTAAGGTCCTTGTTTAAGGTGAACCCAGAGGACTATCCTGTTTGGTCAGCTTAGGCTGTTTGCAAGGGGACCAAGTGTGATAGAATGAGTCAGGCAGCCCTGCTGGGCTGCTGCAGCATCTCCTGGGAAGAGCTACTTGCCTGTGGCCCTTTCTCTCCTCCTGCAGCTCACCTACCCCATTCTTACCAGTGCCCTGGCTTCTCTTTGGCCCCTGTGTTGCACACTTAGGACCAAAGGCTTAAGAGAAGCCATAGGTTTGCACTGCAGTGAGAATGCCAAGCGAGGCACCTCTGTGCCTGGGGAGAAGACAAAGCAGCTTGTTGTCCCCTCTCCCTGGTTAAGCCAGACTCATATGTGCCACTGTATAGAAGTACAGAAACAAGCTGTGCACATCCACAAATGCAAATGCCCATGGTGTCTGTGGGAGGAATGCAGATCCTGGCTCTCTCTCAGCCCTCTTAGCAGGAACAAGACCTCTTGCTGCTAGGTGGGAACAGCAGGGATGATGCAGCCAGCTCCATCCCTGGAGGAGCAGTGTCCTTCAGACAAGGTATAGAGAGGTACTGAGACCCCAGAGGAACAAATCAAGAGGAGCAGAGCCCGCTGTCAGGGTTCAGAGGGGCTCAAACTGCACATGGCAGCGAGTGACATAGTGAGGAAGGGGCAGGTAGGAAAGGGGACACATCAGTGAGTTACTTGCTGCCTTGTGAACCCTCAGGGATGGACAGGCTCCTCTGAGAGCATGGTGGCTTCCAGCCAGCTGAGACAGGATCCAGCATAAGCACCACACTCCTCCTCTCCCCTGGCCACCCTTCAGATTCAGTGTAGGCTTCAAATAATAGTTCAGGGTCAGCTTTTTTTTAGGAAAAAATAATGGTTTGAACTAGTTTTCAGATCAGATTTATTTCCTCTGTTTGCCAGCACCAGCTTCTTCTATTTGCACATAAATTAGTTACAGAGGGAGTACACAGAGGTTAACGTCGCTGCTGCCCTTCATGTCCACGTGATTGCACACATAGCAATGTGAGCATGGCAGATGGCAGCTAAAAAAAAAAGGCTGATTTTCCATTTTTTAATCAAATGGCATTTTTAAGATAGAATATGTAATGTTTTCTTGTTGTTTGAATGACTGAGGTGATAAGCTAAAAGACTTTCAGATACAGATTTGGAGGGCTCTGATTCATTACACTTGTTGCTGTGCATTCCTTCTCTCATAGGGTGATTAACACACTGATTTAAATGGTTTATGAGACATCTGCAGAGTGAAAAGGAAACCCTCTAAGGGTGTATATTAAGTTGACTGCTACCATGATGAGGTTTTTTAGGAATTTTTAGTGCATTTCTGCAGATGTTTGGCTGTTCTGTAATTTCAGTTAATTTAAGTTTAATGGATTTTTATTTTAGTATTTAGGTTCTATGCTGGTAAAAGAGTTAAGAGGAACAGAGTCAACACAGGATGCATGTGCAAAGATGAGGGTAAGTTAATAAATTTATTCCTTTCTCTATGATCGTATTATTAAATAATTTACTTGTGCTAAGCCCTTCTTACTTTTACCAGTACTCTGTTACCTCTTTGTTTTCCATTGCCCTTTCATTTACACTGACATTCAATAGAAAGTCTGTTCTACTGAGGAATCTTAATTTTTATAATTTTAATGTGAACAATAATTTTTATCTTAATTTCAAGTAATACCAAAATTAAAAGGTAGATTTAATTTTCCATGTTGTAGGTAAAAAAAAAAAAAAAGTAAATGCATACTTTATGCTTTTTCTTGCATCTTTTAAGTTTCTTTCAAAGTAGTTTTCACACACTTTAAATGTACCCCTATCACTTTGCCTTTATAAACTGAATTTATAGGTTGCATATGATAATCTAGATTGAATTTACTATGTAAAAGTATGTACTAGTAAGTATATTAACGTGTACCCAAAGCCATTGCTTTTTTGGTTATGGTCTAATCCTACAATCACGTAATACTATGGATGCTCAGACAAGTGTTCCTACTTATTATGAGTGAGGTACACGGTTATTGGTTGAAGGAAGAAAAGGGAACTAATTCAGCTTCACACAATGGTGGAAAACCAGTTAGGTTTCCTTCAGACTGGTAAGAATGGGTTTTCCTGTGGTTCTTTGGCCTGATACAGTTTTGTAGAAACTTAGAGTGAGGCTCAGTCTTTCTCCAAGGAACATTCCCACTGCTGGAAACCCATAACAAGCCACAAGCCAGCTACATGATTTGTTCCCACTTGTAGTTGTAATAAGAACACACCTGTTCATAGAGGTGACAAACATATCATGGTCTGGCATAAATAATTATTGAAGAATATAATTGTTTGGTGATCTACCAACACTGTAAATTCACACAGATGAAAATCCTTACACAATGAAACCCTTAATCCTGTGGACTGTCAGTCTTTTCTGCAAGATGTCTCTGAGCACTGGATGTGCCATTTGGATCAATTAAAGAGCTAGAAGATGTGTAAAATTCATGCAATCAGACAACCATTTCCTATTGGTTACATATCTGCAGCACACAGACTTCTGTACAAGCTATTTTAGCTAAGGGCAGGCAGTAATTCTTGCCTGCTAGATTGCCTGAAGATATTTTTTTTTCAGCTAATTACATGGTAATCATTCTTCCTTTCCTGGGCTTAAACTCCTCAAAAAGAAAAAAAAAAATCCCAAGAACTTGACACAGCGGGATCTACAGTCATATGCACATGTTCTGGGGAATTATTGGAGGCTGCAATCATCATCTTCCAATACAGTTTTCAAACTGTCCGACTTTGAAGTTTAATTTTTTAGGCATGTGCTGGTGCAGATCTTAGGACAGAATCTGACACCTAGCAGTATTTGACATCTGCAGTAACTTATTTAACTGAACTAGGAAGATCAACATGAAAAAAAGACACTCTAAATAATTTATAGCCATTTAAATAATTTTTATAAAGTAATACATTCTGGCAAATATAAATTATATACCTGAAAAAATTAACTAAAAATAAATTTTATTTAAAATACTATTTTTCTTTAAAAGTAATGGAATTTCACTAGTAGCATATATTGCTATACAGGCCATTTATATAATACAGTGATGATGTTTACATAGATTAATTTTTTACATTCTCTTTTGAAACCATTGTGCTGTGAGAATGTTCATTTTCTGGTTTGAGGGGTTTTTGTTGTGAAGAGGCTTGATTAAAAGCTTTTAATCATGATTTCACCTATTCTTTTTTTCCTTTTAATCATATTCAAGTCAGAAACAAAAAATATTGACTTAATGAGAAAAGATCATAATTTTAGCATAATTTTCCCAGTAAGATAAATTTGTGTTTTCCCAAAACTTTCGTCCTCTGATTGTTTTCTGAAAGTTGGTGTCTAAGAGTTTGGAGTCCAGGTTGTCCTAAGCCATCCTGAAGTTTTGCTAACATGTTCATTATTTAAGTACCACTGTGTTGTCATTGAATATGTGCACTTTTTACTGGTTGTATTTTACTTTAAATATATTGAAAGGGATATTTCACTTACAAGAAAGAAGTGAAAAGCTAGGTATATTATTTGTCTGCTTCTCAGGCAATTAATTCTGTCTGCTTGTCCAGTGTCTTTAGAATCTGTAAGGTTTTTTACAGTGTTGTTCTACTGTGGTAAAGCAACATCTTTTAATGTTAGTAACATTTTTTTTCCATTTATGTATTTCAAATATGTAACGTGCTGCAATCTGAAACATGCTGGGGGGCAGCACCTCACCTGTGTAGCCTTTCACCCTGTCGAGGTTCTTCCCGACAGTATTTAATCTTCCTGGAGTCAGCCACATAAAGATTTTTAAGGGAAGTGGATGAAAATTAGGTACCTCATTTTTACATCAATGTAGCTTTAGCTTCTCCATCTTTTACCTAATGCTGCTCAAAAAAAGTGTTGGTATTCACTGGGTAAATTCCTGTCAACAGATGCACAAGGATGAAAAAGCCTCTCAGTGAAAAAAAGTATCTTGATCTTCCTTAATCATTCATAGATACAGAGAAGCAACAAAAATGACATGTTTGCTGACAGCAGATCCCTCCCTGCTGGTTGGCGATGCTTCCTGTGCTTTCATTTATTGCAACTGATGGCTTTGGTCCTCAAGGGAAGTTTCATGCAGATAGCACTCACTTCTCTCCACAGGGGTTTACAGCAGCCTCCTTCTCTTACAGCTGAAAAATGGAGAATCTAAATCTTAAAAAAAAAAAACAAACAAACAAAAAAACACCTTTAAAAAAGAATTTAAAAGAACTACAAGCCAAAAGTGAGGTACCTTTGTCTAAATAACTCTTCTTGGCTCCTCTGTGCTTCTCAACATTGTGCAGCAGTGTGGTGCTCCAGCGTGGCAGATGATGGATTTGTTTGGGGAAAATCTTGCAGATGCAATAGATCGAGCTCAGCATGGGGGTCAAGGTTATACATGCTTTTTGTTCCCACCCAAATGGCAAATTTATGGATACCTGGCAAGAACTATACAGATTAGAGGGATTATACTTTATTTTTCCATTCACATGTTTGCACTCCAAGGATGGATTTATATTTTATGGTTTCCTATTTGTTTCCAGCTATTTTCTCTCCCAAACTCCCTCTGCAGTCGGCAGCACTGCCTCCTTATCTCCATTCCCCACCTGCTGTAAACTGACCTTTGCTCCTTGTAGATTAAATCTTGGTGTCCTGGCCAAAATAGATTTATTAGTTATATTTGAGAGATGGTTTCAGGAACTTCAGAGCTTTCATCTTTCTCAGCATGGAATAGGAAATATTGCAAGTTGTGTTTTCAATCAGATGACTGCCTTTACTTCAGATCACTAGAGGAACACAAAGCAAGAATAAAATCTGCTTACAGCAAAATAAAGGAAAGGAATAAAGTTTGACTTGAGCTAGGAAGAGGCTTGTTCTCTACAGTAGACTCCATTTGGCATTTACACATCTGAATCCCTCGACCAGGTATGAAGGGGAAGGTTTTATACTTACTGGCATGAGCACAGCAGCAAAGTAGATGCTTTCCTTACAATAAAATCACTAGTGTTGCATACAACAATTGCACAGTCTGAACCAATCAGATATTTACTGCAGCAGTAGGGAACTTAGAATTTGTTCTTGAATCCTGCCACCTTCTTGAACATAATGTGTCTCTCTTAAAGGTTTTTGTGTTAGAAAAGAGGTTCTTACATTTTGTGCCAAAGTTTTGGGGAACCAGCAACATAAATCTGTTCACAAAACATATTTTAAAATATCTTGCTGACTGAAGACCAAAAAAGTCAAAGTTGAAACTTTTACAAAATCTGCTTCTCTTATCTCTGGAGAAGAAGATGAAGATGAAGCAGAGTTGATTATTTCACTGAAAACAGGAAGACCTGGGACGTTTCTCCCTCATTTTTCCTTACCTAAAAAAGAAGGGCCTCGATATAGAGGGCAGTCTCTTCCTTTCTGGTAAACCCTTTCTACTTTTCAATCTCCATTTCATTAATCTCCCCAAAGTAGAAATTATCTCCATAGGCTTCCTCAGGAAACTAGCCAGACAAATATCACGTCAGGATCAAACACTGTATTTGAGAATTTAGATTCTTCAGTCTCTGTTCTCTTGGGACTTCTGGCTCTGTCTTTCTCGTGTGGTCACTGCTTTGGGACAGCCTGCAGTGGCACAGGCACATGAAAATGCTCAAAAGGAAAAAAATAATTGGTGGGAGGTCTTAAAGACGTTCAGTCCTTATGCACATCCACATGATGCCATCTGTTCTTGAACTCAGTGGCTGAAAGCAATTGAAGGTGCAGGTGGGATGTGCTGCCCTTTCATCAGCAGATGAGTGTGTACAGATATTGCAAATGCAAAAGCCTCTCATTCTCAAGTAGATGAGCTGCAGGTGCATCCCTGGTGCAGTGTTCATATTGATGATGTAGCTTGGAGGCATCCAGTAACTGTAGAGAAGTAAACAGTCTTGTACCACAGGGATTAAAAATGCTATCTTATTCCAAGAGGTATTGAATTATGCCACTGATGCCTTTTTAAGGCATTTGGACTGAGGGAATTTAGCTTAGACAGAGTATGGTTTCAAAACTGGCTTCAAAATTGATGGGTAAAATGTGAACTTACACTTTTGATTTCAATTTCATCTCATGCATGATACTGTCAAAGTGACTCAAAAGGAACTGTTTAATGAGGCTTTGTAAGTCTTAGATAAGTAACAGACTTATGAGTATGGTAGTAGGTGGTACCAATATGTATTCTGAAATGTGTGGTCTGATGCCATTTGGAATCAATAGTTGCTCCCAGTAAGAGAAAATGTTCAGATTCTTTTAGTGAGGTGGATTCCAGTACGTGACTGAATAGTGAAATTGCCAGCTACAGTCTTCAGATAGCTATTAAAAAACAGTATAGGACAGAATTAGCAGATCCATTTATAAAAGTAAAACGCCATGGTGAAATCCTAGGATTTTACAGGCTCATAAACCTGTACTCAATATTTATGTATGGAATTGTTAGTGACTTGGCATAGCTGAATAATGTCTTTTTACTGTGTATTTGCAAGATGAAGTATAATTACGTATGCAGTAAAACCTAAAAATGAACATGGTTTCATTTTGGTCACTTTCTGAAAGCTGAGTAATCCACTTATAAATATATATATATAAAAATATATGTATATATATACACGAAAGTGGTCAATGTGGCAAAGCAGAAATACCAGAGTATCCCATTTCATCTTGGCAAGAATAATAAGATGAGATTAAAGCATTTAGAGTGGGCTGGATTACACCATGTGCTATAGTATATCAAGTGAATGTGTGAGCACCTTACTCAGATGCCATTCTGTGTGCGCCCCTGAATTTCTTCCTAAGCTGCTTTGTGTCTCTGTGTGTGTGTGCACAGAGATACCATGTTTTGTGCACTGCAGGAGTATTCAAAAGTGGTGGATTAGTGCTCTCAGTTCTGCACAGAACAAGCTATTGCAGTACAATGCTGTCTTGAAAAGATTAAAGGCTCTTTTGGTTTTAAGTTTCATGTTTGCATGTAGTGTCTTTTCAAAAATAAACAGCTGTTTTATATGGCTTTATTCCTAGAACAAAGGCCTCAAGGTCTTAATCATTCATTATCTTGATTTGTTAGATATTCTGGTTGGGTGTATCTCAAAGTATTTGGAGTTTAGTTTATATTCTAAATAAATGTCTAGTAGTCCTACACAGCCTTTAACTCAAAATCAATATACTGGTGGAAATGCATGACTCAAGACAATTTGTAGTACTATACTATGCAGCTCTACTAAGAGTCTGCTTCTGAGTATGGTGGGTTTTTTCAATGCAACTAAAGAAAAGCCATAAGCAAGATCAGAAGCAAGCTTGCATTCTCATTTTTTCTCTCTGGCACTACTGCTCTTGCATCCCTTTATGACCAGTTTAAAAAGGAGGAATTGGGAGCAGCTCTATCCAAACTGTACAGGTTTTTGGCACTGTCCTGCATAACAGCAGTGGGTTTGATGCGAACTCAGAAGCGTCTTAAATCCAGATTTTTCTTGTAAAAGAAAGCACTGGATTAACAGGACATTTTTGGAAGAGGTGCCTTCCACACTCTTCCACAGTCCCGATCTCCATTTTGAGTCCTGAGGACATGAAGAAGCTTCATTGCAGCAGCTGCATCGAAATACAGGAGAGGCTTCTGCTCCTGATATTTATTATTCTGAAGAAAAAGAGGCTGCACGCTTTTATGGAGTCTGAGGGAGCTGAAGAAACGCCACATTAGATTTCAGTGCTTTCTTCCATCTTCCTGTATCTGCAGTCAAACCTGAGTTGTGGTTCTTCCACACGGCTGCTTCCAGACAGTCATCTACCTGTCCAGTAGGAAGCATTTCAGAAGTGGGACTGAAGCTTGATCTCTGGCACACAGGCTCTGCAGAGTTACAACTTCTGGCTGCAGGAGCAGTGCACCTGAGGAGACAGGGCATGCACATCTGTCCTTATGTAGCTGATCAGAGAGTGGCAGTGGCAAAGAGCCTAGAATATGCTTGCTGTTCATCCAGATGATTCTCCTGTGGAAGGGTATTAAAACTAAGAGCAAAGTTACTGTCACAAACTATGGAGTTCATAGGAATGGTGACCAGTTCCAGGCTAGTGAGCACTTGCCCAGAGACAGAGTCCTGTCACTCTGATTGCTTCTACATGAGAGAAAATCTAATCCTGCTACCATGGTATGAACATGCCTTGGAGCACTAGACCATATGTCAACATGCACATGACATCTAATGGCAGCCTTCAGCTGTGGCCCCTACAACTTTGGCTCAGGTCCATATGCTTCCCATAGAGGCGCCAGATGGACAAGAATATTTTGTCCTCTCATCACGTCCTCACAGGGCTGATACAGGGGCTAGAACCTGAGAAGACCAAGGAAAGGGAATACTGACTCCTGTATTCCACCTTCTTCTCAGATTCTAACTAAGCACAGGCACAGGCAGAGATGCCACTTGGCCTGCTCTGAGGTGTGAAATGTCTTACTGTGAAAGCTGTGGGACTTTATATCAACATCTGAGGATCTAGAGCCAAAGCAGTTACAGTGCCTGAGCAAATGATACTCATATTGTATCTCTGAAATCTCATGTCATGCATCCTGGCAGCCACTCCTCCATTAAAAAGAAAGGAACAAGAAGCAAGTAGTGCGAGCTCACCATGACAACTCAGAACTGTGGAAGTCTGGAAACTGCGTGGAAATAGTAATTATCTGGTGGACTTCAGTTACTCTGTCAGTGGGAGTTGAGCAGGGCGGGGGAATAGAGCTGTGTCTTTTTCATTACAGCACTGTCATAATAACCAGTGATGTTATTCCACTGCCCAAATGTTTGTTGCAGTGGGGATATGAATGTAGAAGTGTTTCCCAAAATCACGTTTCTACACTGGCTTCTACAGAACAGCTTTCCACAAATCCTGGGGTTTGTATGGTTTGCAAGGTGATAAGGGACATTCACTGCTCCTTACCAGCTGAGACAGTTTGGCTTAAGAAATTACAAATGTCCATCAGGCTCTGATTCACTTCCTCATTTGCCAGATGTAATTTAATAGTATCTCAATGAGCTATTTTGCTCAGATGATACAGTCTTCTGGCAGATCACAGCCTTGATTAAATACTAAAGGTCAGGTCTGCTCTTGATGAACCCAGGTGAATGCAGAGCAGATAAGGAAGTTGATTAAATTACAAACTACTGGTTTGGATCAAAGAAGATTCTCAGGTGGCTAATACAACATGGCCTTGCCAACAGGAAGCTTCACCTTTATGGCAAATCAAAGATAGTGCAAATTAGACTAGAAGGCTGAAATAAATTAACTTAGTAGCTGTGTTTGTATAGCGAGCTGGAGAAGAAGAGGAATTTTGCTGCTAAGGAGGTGATGAAGGAGATAATTACAATAATCAAAATGGGAGACAAAGAGCTCCTGCGTGTAGCTGTCGGGCTAGAAAGGAAGGACAAAAGTTGGATGATTGCTGGGTTGCCAGATGACTAAAGTGATGTTGTCATATTTGCGAACATTTTGTCTGGATATGAGCGTATGCGGGGTGTATTGCTTGTTATTCTGATAGGTGTGTGTACTGCTGCTTCCATACGGTGACTGTCCTCCTTTCTGTGCATTGAAATTGAATTTTATGAAAAGACTTATTTGACATCTGTTACAGAGACATGTATACACATACACACTTGCTGTATGTACTTTCTCAGGGATACTGCTGCTTTCTCTACTCAGTTCAGAGACAGGCAAATCAGCTTAGTGTCTTCCTTCAGATGTTTTCAGATTCTTCAGGATGTTTTAAGCTTTCATTTTTTAAAAGTGCTTGACCTTCTGGGTGAAAGATGCTTTCTCCTGGATAAACTGACACTTGATTGTCATCTTGAGTCTCTTGCCATTTGATTCTGAGAGATGCAACAGTCCTCTCAATTATAGGGGTGGGTGGGGCTCTTCTTAAGACTTTAATTAGAGGTTTCAGCCTTCATAGTGTGGGACAGTAATTGCAGAATATAGTTGGATCTGTAGCTTTGAATTTCTTGCTGTCAAAAATGGAATCTCTTTTGATTCTGGAATGAAGGAGATCCGATAAGGACTTGATTGTAGGCTTTTTTTCTATTCAGCTTTTGTTTGGTTTAGTGATAGCATCACCTATTTTTCAGACGGATTTTTTTTTGTCAAGTACAGTCTGCATTTTCAAGCTACTTGATTTTTATTGAAGAATACAAACCCAACACTCTTATGCTTGTTCAGATGCTCTAATCATCTTTCTAAGTGCCAAATCTAGACCTTTCAATGTGTTTGCACTCCCGTTCCATGTGCTGGTATTTTTTCATCTTTAACCGTAGCTGCACTTACTCTTTCCTCTCAAGAAAATGTTTGCTTGATCTCTATGACTCTTTGCAGATACTACCAGGAGTGAGTGTTCCCTGAACTCTATCTGCATTATTCATCTATATTAGTTTTGTATAGAATACTCCTGACGGTCATTGCCCTTCACTAAAGAAGAATTCAAATTAGCTACCAACTTTTAGACCATTTTGGGGAGGGTTGGTTTCTTTCTTTTTTTAGTAAATTTAATCTGTAAACTAATCAACAGGTTTTCTGCAGAGAACTCAAACCTATCCCAGATATTTGCACAATCTGTTCAGCAGGAAATATCATTGCTGTGTGCATCACATTGAAGGCACGAAGAAGTAGATTAGCATAAAAGAAAAAAAAACAGCATTATTGAAAGGCATGAACTGTAGGTAGGAGGAACTGGCACTGAGGAAGTGAAGAATAAGCCTCCATGGTAATTCACATGTAAAGCAGCTTCCAGTGGCAGCTGCACTTGAGGAAGCTCAGAGGGTCAGACGTGACAAGATAAAAGCATTGGAGTGACAGAGTGACTGGAGAGGCTTAAGGGCTGCAGGGAGAGCTCATGTCACAAATGCAACTGCAAGAAGACAGGAGGGTGAAATATTTCTAAATAACAACTAATTGCAGCAAAGAAACATTACTATAAAAGGTACCACGCTGTTTATTCTTATATCTGAGCAGGGAATAAAGATGGAAGGAAGACAGCCATGAATGGGGCAAATCAGATAGGTGCCTTAAATAGGCAAATTTTGAGGAACACCTAACTGTATGATTGTTCTTTTTAAGCCTGGCAAGTTATTTCATTGTGTTTGCACTATGTTAGGAAAAAGAATTTTTACTGTGCTCACAACAAACTGTAAAGCTCTTTTTAGTTTTGTAACTACAAGGCAGCTATTTCAAAAGTCAGTTCAAGAAAAGGTCAGATATTTGGATCAGTACCTTTTGTTTAACTCACAAATTTTGTCAGAAGAAGAGAAAAAGCACTGTTCTTGCACTGTGAGAAAAATCTAACAACATCTTCATTTTGGTTTCAGAAGTCTACAGAACAAATGAAGAAAGTACCAACCATTGTCCTGTCTGTCTCATACAAGGGAGTCAAATTTATTGATGCAACAAATAAGGTATGTGCCATCATTCAATATTAGGATTTATTTCTCACAAATAGGAACACCTATGAGGCTGGCTCTGTAAGAACACCAGACCAGAGAAAAAACAGTTGTACTTTGTGGTTTCTTCTCTCCAAAATGGATGTTATTTTATTGTCATTCTCCAGAAACTCAGTCTGGGGGACAAGCCTAGCAGCTTTAATGGCTCATTTGGAGAACATTGTGTTCAACCTTCTGCCACATTAAAAGGCAAGCTTACCACAAAAGATATTTGGCAGGAAGCCTCTGAGGAATCCCTAAACATATTCTTCCCTATACAGTTAATTAAAGGTGCATTATATTTTTTTTTTTGTTGTTCATTATTATATTGCTCACTAATATACTTTTGAGGGAAAAAAGATTTTAAAATTATGTTTTTTCTCAATGAAAAACAAATACGCAAGGTTTTATGCAGAGCTGGCTATTGTAAGACTAAGAAATATGAGCCTTGAATGTCCTCTTTAAATGTCAGAGAGACATGTCAGCTCTCTCTGAGAGCTGTTTTTCTGATACTAGCCATTTGACTCCCTGAACTGCAGCAGCTTCTTAACAGTTGTTATTCCATATTTTTTTCATCTTCTTGTGTGGCAATGCCCCCGTGCTTCGTATCTTACATTTTAAATGTATCCAGCATCTTTAAAACGAAAAGAAAAAAGAAAAAAATGAAAGATCAGAGAATTCAGTGATGGATAAAGCAATGAGTTATTGCTTAGCTAAAGTAAAATGTACAGGCTCTGTAAGCAGGAGTAAAGTAAAACATAAATTTCTCTTCTTTGAATGTCTAAAATGACAAGAATATCCAGTCCACACCAATGTTTGCATATTGATAGAAATTATCTTTTCTGTTATGTGCCTAAAACTCACTAAGCAATATAAATAAATCTGACAACCCAGCTACCTGACCAGGTTAATAATGTATGAAACTGCTTTGTGTTGCTGAACATTCAGATCACAAAATACATCTAGCCCAGTATCTATCAAACCTGCCAAATCAGTCAGTTTTAAAGGTGTTTAACTAGAACTGGGTTTTAAGTAAAGGAACAAAAGCAGATCTGTGAACTTCTGCTGGAATTTGGAAGCCGTATCCAGGCTTAGAAGATGGCATGAAAGCAAAACAGTGGTGAAATTACTGTTATGCCAAGTCTGGAATAATTGCCAGAGAGGAGAGGCCAGGGTTTTCTGTCAGCTCCTTTTCTTCCTTTAATTCAAAATTGATTCTGCAGCCCTCCTTTCCTTCATGTTCTCTGACATACAGGGCATTAATCAGGACATTGTAATGCTGTTAACTTTAACTTGGGTAAGGGCAGTTTTCAGCTCTTAAATCTCTTCTGTAGTGTAAAGGCTGTAACTGCAATGTCCTTAGGTTTACCAAAAAGATCAGGAGAACGAAAGGAGCTTCCAGTATCTCTACGTGTGGTGCATGTGCTCTTACGTAAGAAGGCAACTTGGAAGAAGTTTGGCAAATTGCATTGGCTCTAGACCAGTCCCCCTTAGATCTTACAGTAGTGCAATAGATGTATTTGATGGAGGTAAATAACGGCACAGTCCTGTGTTTTTTCTCAAGCAGTAGATTGCTTTCTCTCCAGTTCAAAAATCTGCACTGCCTTTCCCTTCTGTAAAAACCAGGTAATAGCCTGCAACTCTCCCAGGAGCGTTGTTATCATCCTTGTCCACAGTGTGCTGTACCCAATTCCTTCAAGACCCAAAACAGATTAGCACTAAGGTGAGATCCTGTTCAGACTCGTACCGCTTCCATATGAGCTTCTAGTTGACAGCGCTGGGCACCACTCTAGCAGTAAATGCATACTTTTTAAATTACAAAAATAACTAGCAGTTATGTGCTTGAAAACTCAGCTCTCATGGCTGTTCATTCTTTTCCTTTATGCCACCAAGCTTAGAATTTGTATTCTGAGCCGTAGCAGGCAAAGCTTCAGGTGACAAAGGGGCCCTGACCTCATTCCACGACAGCTATTTCAGTGGCGCCTTGAAGCTTGGCATGACACCACTTTGACATGGCACCATTTCTTTGCGAGTGAGGCCAGAGAGAAATTGCTGCTTAGGAAAAAGCAGACTTGTGGTATTTTTTTTCGTGGGTGGCAGCTAACCCTAGCTGCTGGGTGATTTCTGCCAGGAGGGAGGTTAGCTGGCAGGAGGTAGACAAGCGACAGGAAGGCTGCTTAGCAAAAACCTGATCTCTCCAAGGTATTTCCTTGGCAGAACCAGAACCAACTTTCAGCTTCCCTGCTTTCTGAGAGTGCCGCAGGTTTCTCTTGCCAAACCAAATGACAATTTTTAGACCAGCGACCGCACAGTGTTGCTCAGTGCCTGAGGAGCATACCCAGGACAGTGAGCTGGCTCATAGCCTTGAAATAGCTCCAGAATAAAGCGATGTGTGTACTGGAGTAGTGACCCTAGGAAGCAGAAAACACATGCACTAAAGCCGTTTTTAGTTTGGAAAGGAGATTGCAGAGGATATCCTATAAAAGCTAAAGAAAAGCTCAATTTCGCTAGTAATTTTCATCTAGATTTAGTTTATGTACCCTTCCTTTTTATTGAGAACTCCCTTGATATGGATATGTTTCCAAACTTCAGGTGGTTTAAAGTTAAAACTTTAGAATAAGCTCTGTGAGTTTTGACTCAAGTGCAAAGCCCCATGTCAACCCCAGGTCACCTAGGAAAAGTTTCAGTATAGCAGAGTTCTTTCCATCTGCACAGCATAACTTCAGGTGATTACTTTGTGGCTCATGATTTGGCAGAAATATTTCACATGATTTTAAGCCCTCTCAAGCTTTAATTCTCTCTGCTTTTTAAACTACAATGTTGCCAATGCAACAGCAGGGGCATATTACAGCTACATCTGTGGATATCTTAATTCTTGGTTTTGGTAATTGTAATTCTTATCAAACGCATTCTTGAGAGCAAAAGTTATCAATTTGAGAACAAAGAAAATAAAATGCTTAAAGTAACATGAAAAACCAATGATTATAAGACAGGGATTATATATGTCATTATAAATTGGCATATATTGAACCATAAGTACTGGTTTTGTCATTTTTATGTTTAAAACATTAAAGAGAAATAATCAAGCATGTTGCAACAATTTAAGATTAAGGGGATTATTTCATTTCTTCAGTAACAGTTTCCTTCCCCTGTTTTTTCCATAATTGAAATTTGGAATGCTTTTTATTAAGAATTTTTCTTAAGCCATGATTTCTTCAATGAGATACATTAATATGTCTTTTTGAAAATTTGACACCTACATGCAAGGGGGAAAGTTGCCACTTAGCAAATGAAAGAAGATATGGCAAAACATCTTAAGTGACTTAGTTGCATATATCTCTTATTTCTCATTAAAAAAAAAAAAAAAAAAAAAAAAGGAAAAAAAAAAAGGAAAAAAAGAAAAGATGGGGCGGAGAGAAGGTGGGAAGGAAAAGACATGGTGGGGGAAAAACATGGGTGCTTGGGGATCCTTTTAACTTGGATGGGTGCCACCAAGGTGGCAGCAAATGGTGGCTCTGCAAGGGCTTGGGACACTACAGTCCTAGCAGGCTTATTTGCTTTGGGGTTTTGTGGAAAAAAAGCAGAGCTACAGCCAGCAGGGCCACTGTTCAGAATAGGGTATAAACTAATCACTGAGTAAATTGATATTAAATGAATCATTCTTCTGTTTAAATAAACCATTTGAAAAGTGTGTGTTGCTGAAGCAAGGCCTAATCATAAGCCACTCTGCAGTATCTTCTTCTCTGGCTTCATGGTTCCTTTGGCCTGAACATAATAATTACATATCAGCAATTTATGTAATGAATATTCATAATTTTTATCAAAGCTTTAAGACAGCTTTTTTTTATTTCATTGGACAGACATGCCCCACCTCTCTCTCAGTAGTGTGCTATAGCTTACATTGGCTGTTGCAAGTAGTGTTGCTCGGTGCATGAATGGTTTAATTTTTCTACGTCTCTCTTACAGGATGCTGTTGTCAGTAAGTGGAGAAAAGTTGCCAGATCCTCCTTTGTTTTCTTTTTACTAAGCAGAAGCCTTTCAAGAACTCAGGGTTTAAATTATAAGTGATCTGTGGTGTTTGGGTTTTTTCTCTTGAAAAAGTGTACCTGAAATTTGTCAACTACTATCTGGAAAAAAAGATACTGGGCCTGCTGGATTTCAGCACATCTTGTCTATCAGTAGGCTGAAACAACGTCATGTAATGGTCATGATGCAGAAAACCAGAAGCATTGTAAGATGCTTGTATAATGCATTGGAACTCTATTTACAGCTGTATGCCCAGAAAGAAGGCTCTTTGTCATAGGATACTGAATCAACTGTACAAATCCAAGTAGACTCATTGGAAGAATCTAGAATACAATTCTTTCCTACCAGATTATCAGCAATTTTATATATTGTTGGAGAGGGTCAAAATTCCAGTTACCTGTGTAAGATCACATGTGGGGTGTATTGAATCTCTTCTCATTAAGAAACTTCTAATATACTTCAACACATCAGATGAACATAAATGCAAATAAAAAACCCCATGCCTTTATGGCTCTTTTACATTTAATTCCTATACTGATTGAAAATATTTCTTTTTAAACAGAATATTATCGCTGAACATGAAATCCGTAACATTTCCTGTGCCGCACAAGACCCTGAAGACCTTTCCACATTTGCGTACATCACTAAAGACTTGAAGACCAATCACCACTACTGTCATGTATTCACTGCATTTGATGTGGTCAGTTTATACAAGATGCTTCGTTTAATGGTTCATTGTAATAGTAATAGCTCTTTAATTCTATTAAAACATTTTCAGGATATCTGGTGTTTGACAGAAGGTATCATTCGTTTACCACATGAAAAGGATTCATCTACTATGGGACACTAAAAGAACATTTCCAGAGAAGATCAGTGATTTTCTTTCATTCTATCTCATTTTCCATCTGAAATAATTCTTTTCTGTAATCTCAGGTGTTGATCATAAGCTTAAGCAAGTAGTTTTTTGTATATGTCCTGATATAATTCTTCTACCCTAACCTATAGCCTTCCAAGACATTTGTAACAAGCAGGTTTGGCCATTTTGAAATCTCGGCAAACACCAAATCAGAACTGGGTCAATGTGCATCATATACAGTGCTCAAGTCAGCTAAGCAGCAGGCTCAGGAACAAGCTTAAGCTAAGCTGGTGGGGCATCCTGCACTTCTGACTGCTTTGTACTGCCTTTGCAGTTCAGGAAGGATGGGTTTGGTGAGGTCCAGCCCTTTGGCTTTTACCATTATGGGTTGGTCCCATGCCAGCCAACAAGAGGTGAGAGAGTTGGGCACTTTGTTGTGGGGGCCCTCTGACCCTAAATACATCCCATCTTCATAAAGCAGATGTGGGGTGGTGTCAGATATTAACCACCATAAGTAATTTCTTCAGAATTTCTTACCCAGGTGTTCCACAACTTCTGGTGTTTCAGTGTTAAGCTTGAATCAGTTCAAACAGCACAAACATCTCTGTAAATATTGTTTAGACTTTTTGACATTATGTTGAATAAACTGGAGAACTGAAGCTTCCTCTGCAAATGTGGAGAGAATGTATGAAAAGTTTTGTATTTAATTTAGCCGTAGAACAAAACCACAGATCTGAGAGAGACCACCCTGGTAGCTAATCACATCTCTCAAGAGGTCCTAGAAATATTTGACTACCACACTGAATCAGAAAGATTGGAAACACCTGTGATAACAGAAATCTGTACAGATTATTATACTTTCTGTGTTCCTGTTTAGAGGTTGCCCTTATTACTGTTAATGGATTATTATTATTATTGTTGTTGTTGTTACTATTATATTGTCCTTCTGTTCTGCTCTGCTCTCTGTCAGTGGGAGTTTTAGCTTAGCAAATAATGCAGATATTGGGGAAGTTTTATTTTAGCAGCACCTTTACTTTTTCAAAAAGATTGCCTTTGTTTTTGAAAGGAGAACATTTATGCTTTAGTTCTTCCCTCCTCGTTCCCGTCTTCCTGCCTAAAAACCTCAGAAATCTCATTTCAGCAAAGTCCTTACAGCTCCCACAGTTTTGGTGGAAAATTACAATGTTGTTTTATATTTATGGTTCTCAGATGGTGACAAAGACTACTAGTGTTTCAAGAAATCAGGAACATATATCAATTAATCAGTCATGCCAGTTTCAGCTCCAGTTGGTGAAACACATAGGTCTAATTTTTAAGACTAAGAGAGCTTTCTGTCCAAAACTTTCAGGAGTACTTACCCTTTGGGTTAAGCACAAGACAAATGTAAGATGCTATTAAAAATTATAAATCATTTAAGAGAAAGTATTTTTATATAGTGTAACATTTATGAATTCATGAAACATGCTTACATGAATGTAAATAAGTTTTTAAAATAGAGATATCTAAACTGGGGAATTTTATATGTGAATGAGAAAACAGTCAGCATTTCAGAATGATAGCATGTAGGAGAGTTTAAATAACAAGGTGTACAGGAAGGTAGGTTAGAAGCAATTTCAGCATTTTGGAGCAGTGTTTTTGTTGTTTAAGCTCTCTGCTGACAGTTTAGTGTCCACAGGGAGGAGAAAAAAACTCTCAAAGTTGTGTTAAAAATAGATAGACCATGGTCAAGATGTTAAATTACATAGATTTTAGTGATAAGTGAATCAACTGAAATGACACTGATTGTGGGAGGTTATAATTTCTCCTGATTCATTTAAATACTTCCTAATGGTTCCAAAGTACTGCAGTTTCATTTATAGGTTTAATAATCAAGCACATAGACTGTTATAGCAGATGAAATTAATTTTCTCCTTGCTTAAGCATCACTTTCCTTAAGTGATCCAGGAAAAATACCAACATTTTGCTCACTTGCCATACCTTAGGAGGAGTACTGGATACCCGAAGCACTTGAAATGGCTATTTTAAGCAATACAGAAAACTTTTAATGTCTAACTGTCTTAACTTAGTTTTCTTCCACAACATAATGTTCAATGGTATGTTACCTACTTAAATATTCTCTTTTTGTGGTTTTTTTTCTCAGGATCTAGCATTTTTGAAGCAAGTACAAGATCCATAAAAATATTAGCTAGATAATCGGAACAGAAGCATAGAGGAAATTAAATTTTCTACTTAAAGTCTAACAGTTACAAAACCTGATCTTCCAATTTGCTAATAGAATCAATCCTACCCATTTGTTAATGTACAGAAGTCAAATCATGTTAAGAAAAATAAGGTATAAGATGGTAGCAATTCACAATAAGTTGTAAAAAAGATGCATACTAAACCATCATATATTATGCTAATACAATACATGCAATGGTATGAAAAAAATTTCACTCTCTTGGGTCCTTCAGTTACTCAGGAAGTGGGGGCAAGAACAGTTTTTTTCCAGCTAGGAAAGCATTTCAATTTAGTGACAGGTCAACTACCAGCATTACTGATGGGTACGATTTAGGAGCAACTCTACATGTAACTAATTTACTAAGAGTTAAAATTCTATAATCAAAAATGCAAAAACTTCAGACTTGATTAAAGAATATTGAAAGGGACAAGGTTTGGGGAAAGAAGAGGATTTATTGTTCAATATTCGAAGTCCACTTCACTCTCATTCACTTCTAAAGCAGCCCTAAAACTACCACCAGTAGATGATTCCCTCATGAGAAACAAACCTTCATAACAGTTCCTGTACCAAACACTGGTTCTTATATGGGACATGTCCAGAGTAATTCCTATCAGATATTCCTTCATTACTCAATGCTCTTATGAATAGAAGGCAACCGGCATAAATTGGAATAATTTCTGCTTTTGCTCATGCCAAGGATTAGACTGGTGGCCTGCGTAACACAAAGACTTTTTTCTCCTATTCTCTATTCCCTTGTCCTTCATTGCACAGACTTAAGCTGGATAAGAACTGGAAACTGCTAGTATACATGCTTAGCAGAGAAGAAAAAGCATGCAGGTATCAAAGTTCTGCTCCTTGCCTTCTTCCAGGGGATTAGGGGACTTATTTATAAAATTTTTTGCTGTTCATATGGTTATCTAGGTGCAACCAGTGTGGCATCTCCATGTCTCCAGAGTAGAAAACATTTTTACTTTGCAGTGCCCAGAGACAACATGCCCAAGCAGTTCCCTCTCTGGAGTGTACTAGGTGGAACGTGTCAAACCCTTTCAGTTGCTCCTGGCAAACTTCTTGAGATGGAGCACATTTAGGTATAAAGGAGCTTTCAGCTCATTAGCAAATTAATGTTTCCTCTCTAATTGACATTGATGGCTTTTGCCATAGCCTGAAAGGCCCACTTTGAAAGCCTGTTTCCACCCTTCCTTTGCCTATAAAATATCTTATTGTGACACATTAGAAGAGAGAGATGGATTCAGAAGGGTTTGCCATCTATGATTCCTTTAAATCCAGAATAAGAAAGTATCAAGGATTTAAGTTGCAAGAGTGCCTGATCATGAAAGCCTGATGCAGCCTAGGAGTTCACAGCTGTTACAAGCAAATACCAGCCATGCTGGTCTCATCAAACCATCTTCGGTGAGCTGAGCTTTTTTGTCCTTGAGTGCACATCCTTTCCAGATCCACCCAAAAGAAAAAACAGTTGTGGTCTTCTTGTCAGGCTTTTATAGTAGAAACCCTCTACATTTGGCCTTGAAGCCAAGTAGCCCTAAAAATGAATGCAGCACGCAACTGATTTCATCCCAGGGAATGAATATTTTGACTTGGGCTAAGATTTTTCAGATTTTAAAAGTAAGGATTCCCTACACTCTCTTCTGATTAATTTTGCCAACTGTGATTTTAAGTTTGGTACCTGGAACACAAGGTGTACTTATTGACATTCCTGCTCATCTGATGTGATGGGTATCTCACGCTAATCATCTACAAGACTCCAAGGGAAGGTTCTTCCATAATTCAGTCTTCAGTAAAGACCAGATTTGACATTAATCTTTAAGAGGGGGGGGAAAAAAAATCATCACTTAAAAGCAAAAACCCATGAAATCCTCATTGTATCAAAAGTGCTTTCCCAAAAAGGCAAAATGTTAGTTTTTTCCAAAAATTCCTTTGCAAGTGACATTTAAGTTTCTATAGCTCAAAAGATGGAAGTCTTACTCTCTTTCTTAAAATATTCCTCAAGCCTTGACATAGCTTTGTAGAAGGATGAAAATGCAATGAAGAAGCAGTGCCTACTTCAACTTAGGCAGTAAAAAAAAGACTTAAAATGTAGCAATTGGCCATTGTAGTAGATCGGCTGAATTAAAGTGGCTCAGACTTGCACTGGGGCATTGAATTGTACCATTATGTGGCAAGCAGGACAATTGACCTCAGCTTCTCACCTCCCAGAAATTATTGCTTAAAGGTGTTAGCTCACTCTCTTTCCTTCTCTGATGTGCCAAGCAATGAATAGGATTGTAGCTGCCTCAGAAGCACCTTGGCCCTAAAAGATTTTCCTCCTTTCCAAGGAGCTTGATGAAGTGCTGTAAAGGTCAATGTCTTCTACAGTGACCAAGGAGTTTACAACTTTTGTGCTAAGCATCTTTCAGAGAGGAAGACCTGTTACCTTCTTTTGTGCCACATGTGAAACATAGTCTCCTCACTCCATCAGAAGGATTTCCACAATAGATTTTCATTTTTGGTTTTCTTCCCAACCCCAAAGGTATCCTGCTCTTACCTCCCCAGTAAAGCCCTTGTGTGCATCTGTACCAACTCTTATCTTCATAATACTCTCCTATGAGTACAGGTGAGAAATTCCTCAACCCAAACTTATTTACTTCTGGTTTTTTTCCAAATACAGCTTTTCACATAGCTTTAAATTTCACAAGGTACAATTTTAAAGTGCTCCTTGGCTCCATTTACAGGCTTCTCTTCATCCAGGTTCTACTTTAGTATGCAATGTATGAAATAGATGTACAAGCTATGGTTCAATTTACATTTTGCAGATTGAGCAGAACACTGAATGTTTTGGAGATTTTTGCTATATTTCAAATATTTATTAATCACAGAACCAGTCATGCATTTCAAGTGGCTTTCAGGCTCCAGTCAGGCCTGTTTTCTTTTCATTTTACAGACTACAAAAGAAAAGAAATCATAGTTGTTTCTGACAAGACACAGAACCCAGACAAGATTTATGGCTCAACATGGCAAACTCTCTGATTGTCTCTACTTCTATCTCAGAGCTTTTTAGGCCTGTCTGTCAATGACTTTTTTTTTCTTTGTATGCCACACTGCGTGGCACACTTTTTCATTCCCACTAGTATTACAGTTTGCTTTATCTCTGAGCCATTACTACATCTTGTCCTGCTCATAGAGTCATAGAAAGGTTTGGTTTGGGAGGGACCTTAAAGATCATCCAACCCCCTGCCATGGGCAGGGACACCTCCCACTAGACCAGGTAGCTCCAAGCCCCATCCAACCTGGCCTTGAACACTGTCAGAGAGGGAACAGCAACAGCTTCCTTGGGCAACCTGTTCTAGTGTCTCACCACTCTCACAGTCAAGAATTTATTCTTTGTATCTAATTTAAATCTACCCTCTTCCAGCTTAAACCCTTACCTCTCAATTCTTTTGTTACATGCCCTTGAGGTGGATGATTGTAGTCCTTAGTGATAATTATATCCACTCCAGACAACGATTGATGATATAGTACATTCCCTTACTGTCATGACAGCTGATTAATATGTATTCAAAATAATATTCTTGTCCTACTAATAGGCACACTCCATTTCAAATAATATTATTCTGTACATTTTTAACAATTACACTCTGTTGGCTTTAATTCCATAGCCAGCGTTCTGCTAAAAGGCAGAGCACTTTATAATAGTCTTTTTAGTCTTTCATTTATTACTCCACTGGCAAAATGCATGTTCAGTGTTTCTCAATCCTGGCCAGTTTCCATACATTAAAGGGGAGACAATTTGGAGACTACTGCTATCAAATCAGGCAGATATTTTTATTTGGGAAGCTATGAAACTTTGGCTAGCTTGCTGTTGTGACTGCAGTCATTAACAACTGCGAGCACATCCCAGTGGAGGAGTGTAATTGTTTTCTGTCTGACCTAACAAAGACCAGAGCTGGCGCCTTTATAAGAAGCTCTTATAATGAGCTAAATATGCTGAAATTAGCCTGTGCTATCTCAGTATGCATGTGTGATAGCAAAGGGATGGAATTTCTGCATGACTACAGTGAAATCACAGTGCAGGGCATGAAACACAAATCTTATCCTAGTAACTGTTAACGATTGAAGGGCAGATAGTGTAGTTCCAAGTGTCTTGCATTGCTTTCTGACTTGTTATTGCAAACTCAACAATCAATCAGACTTGAGATATCTCATTTAAAATTATGTCAGAAAGATGTGGGAATTTTAATGGAGCACCTAGTTTTAAAGCAATGCAGGATTGCTTCCCATGATGGGCTACAGAGGTTGAGGAAAGAGAGAGTAACTTCTGAACTACATCAGAGATTTATGAATTATTCTAAGACTGTAGAACATAAGGAGGCAAGCCTGCAGGCTTGCTTGTATTTGCTCTGCAGGGGGTTGAAACATTCTTGGAAAGTTAGGAGCCTAGAAATAGGCTCTAGTAGAAGCCCATAAAACAAACCCACAAACCTGAAAAAGCATTACCATAAAATTTTACTTTCACTTTAGATCAAGGTCAGGTTTGAAATTCACAGCTGCTTTTTAGCTGATGCAAAACTATACTGAAAATATTTTTACACATACCCCCTGGTTCTTCGTTCATACTTTATAAACCTTACAACAGACTTTCTTCCATCTATGCAACAAGAACTTGAAATATTCTACCCATACCCCCAAACTGGTCTTGGTCTAAAAAGCCTGACTACTTTGATCCTACACATCAACCCCTACACCCTGCTTATAGGAGTATTCTGACACCCTGCTTTAAGCTCAAACATTTTTACATCTAGAAAACAAAACCAGGAGAAAATTTCCCCAGTGCTTGAAAAAAACAAAACAAAACACTTGAAGCAGAGCACTCACTTGATGCATGCATAGGTGGGTTTCCTCTGTGAAGCAGAGTGTGCACTTCTGACATTTTTGTCCTCTTGGTAGCATCACACCAACGCTTCATCCTCTTCCCGTGCTGTTCGGTGAGAGCATGGAGGATCCCGAGGTGCATGCCTGGGATAGCAGAACATCAGGCTACCAGCTCTGGAGGATAATGGGTCAGCAAAGGAGGTCTGAAACAGAACAGGGCTGTATATCCCATAGGTGCAGGAGTGAGAGATGGGTGGGATCTTGAGAGCAGTGGATACAGGGTGAGCTGGGAAAGTGGGGAGGTTGATGTACTTGTTCTAAAAAGAGATGACACACACTCACCCGCTCCTGTTTTCATGGTTGGTGAGACAACATTTTCTAGGGGTTTAGAAGTAATTGCTTCTAAATGTACAATAATTTACATTTAGATTGGTTTTAATCAATGAGAAATCAAATGACAGATGTAAATATTACAGAGACTAAGGAAGTTATTACCAGTGTGATTTTAATTATTTACTTTACGAATCATTTCTGTTGACAGCACCGCTTCATGTATCCGACAATAATTCAGCCTCACTCCAACTTTAGCTGTTTGTGTTTTGTTCCAGAATTTAGCTTATGAAATCATTCTTACGCTAGGACAAGCATTTGAGGTGGCCTATCAGCTTGCACTACAAGCACGAAAAGGGGGCCATTCTTCAACCCTTCCAGAAAGCTTTGAAAATAAACCCTCCAAGCCTATTCCCAAACCACGTGTTAGTATTCGGAAGTCAGTGGTAAGTAGAAGGTAGTGTTGCATGCAAAAAAAAAGCAAAATTCATCTATTAAGAGATGATGTACTAGAAGCTGTACAAGTAAAGGTACCTGCTGAGTCAGAAATGCTGTGTTTTAGCTGTGCCACCTCTGCTCATCAGCTGGTGAAGTTGTGTCACTGCAGCACAGGCAGCACCGGAGCAACTGCTCCTTTCAGATTCCCACTGTTTAAGATGTTGCTTGGTTTGTGCTGTGCATGTTGCCATTAGAGGAATTGCCAATCTCTAGTTGATTCAGTCTAATTCTAGTGTATTTTGCTTTTTTTAAGTGCTGAGGATCACAGCCTCTAAAACTTTGTTGTTCCATGAACTTTTCCCATCTACTGAGAAAAACAATCCACACCAAATTTGTTTGGTACACAATTGCTGTATATCTAAACTAATCAGATCACAAATCCAAACCAATTTACAATAATCTTGTCAGACCAAGCAATTTTTTTTTTTTACCCTCCTGTTCCAAAATTGGAACACAATATCCATTTTCAATATTTTCTATGGAATCCTAAACTCCTATGAATCCAAGCTCATAGGAGCCTACATATTTACTGTCTTTAAGATGCCCTTCTGAAGAGCATAGATGACAGAGAAGTATTCTTTTATGGCAGAGCTTTTTAAAAAGTATGAAAACTATTTTAAATCAAGTGAGAAGAGACACGAAGTGATTTGGGAAGGAAAGGGGGAAAATGACTGCACCCTGTATCATATTCACTGACTATAAAGTGAGAACAGTACTCTGTTGTGTTTAATTATTGGATGAGAGGAAAGAGGAAAAATGCATGACTGTATACTTTGTCATCCATTGCCACAGAATCCTCCTCCATAAAATTTTAACAAAGGACATTTCTTGATGCCATCACTTGTCTCGGTAGCAAAAAGATTTCTCAAAATCAAGTGTGGTTTTAATGAACTATGATGCCATGTAGCTTGGGGGTAGAATCATAGAGTCATTTGGGTTTGAACAGACTTCTAAAGGTCATCTAGTCCAACCCTAACACAGTAAGCAGGAACATCATCAGCTAGATCAGATTGCTCAGAGCCTCATCAAGCCTCACCTTGAATATTTCCAGGCATGAGGCCTCAACTACCTCCCTGGGCAACCTGTTCCATTTTATCACTACCCTCATGGTAAAGGACTTTATCCTAACATCCAATCTAAATCTACTCTTCTCTAATTTAAAACCACTGCCCCTCATCCTGTCACTACAAGCCCTTGCAAACAGTCCATCTCCAGCCTTCCTGTAGTCCCCTTTCAGATACTGTAAGGTCGTTATTAGGTCTCCCTGGAGCTTTCCTTCCTCCAGGCTGAAAAACCCCAGCTCGCTCAGCCCATCTTAGTAGGAATGGTGTTCCAATGTCATGATCATTTTCATGGCCCCCCTGTGGACCCACTCCATCAGGACCCCGCCCTTCCTGTATTGAAGGCTACAGAGCTGGATGCAGTGCTCCAGCTGAGGTCTTACCAGAGCAGACACAGCTCTGACCTAAAGAGGAAAAAGGGGGTAACCTGGGCACACAGGAGTGTTGACCATCAAACTAGCTGCTTCAGGGCTTAGTTAATACTGGATTTGTTCTGTGTTCTCTTTGAGAAAATTCTAGGAATGCCATGCCCAGAGATGGTAACCCATCTGTATGTTTGTCTTTGTCTTAAAGCAGATAGATCCGTCTGAACAAAAGACTCTTGCGAACCTACCGTGGATTGTTGAACCTGGACAAGAAGCAAAAAGAGGCATTAATACCAAGTATGAAACTACAATTTTCTGATACAAAACTGTCCCCCCTGTTCCTTGTTGTGCCTTGCACGCCAAGCAGTCACAGCACAGCCTTTCATTTATGGCAACGTTTCAACCCAGCAGAGAGGAAGACTGCACTGTATGAGTGGCCTTGTAACTAACAAAAAAGGCTGACAGTAATTTCTGGTGATGTTCTTCTTCCTGCAGCACTGACAGAAGAATGACACTATACGAAGACTTTTAAAATTACAGTCCACAAGAGGAGTGAGAAACCTTATTTTTCACGCAGTTCTCCCTTGTGACTCTGCCACAGTGCTTTCTTTGACTTCTTCTTTTAGAATTCTACTTTTTAAAAGAAAAAGAAAAAAACACACAACAAAAGGTCTCTAAACTAACACTAATGCTGCCTAGAAGTAGAATATTTGATTGGTTTTTTATTTAAATCATGGCAGTTTTTAACTGAAATAGAACCAGAATTAATAGACTATTTGTGAAACCACTGAATTTATTAATAATTACTGTGTTATCTAAAGAACTCATTAAAGTGACAAGAAATTAGGGAACCTGATTTCTTTGTGCACTGGTTTTATATGTAATCCTGGATGTCCTTTGATCCTCTACAGAAATAGGAACCTCTTGCATTGTAACAAAGGATCAGAGTTTTATGAATGGTTAGAAAAAGGTATTAATAATGCACAGAAGACATTTATTAGATATTTTTATGGAAGAGAAGTACTATAGGAAAACATATTAATATTTATGGAGGGAAGCCAGATTAATTATGAAAAATATTGTTTATTTTAAAGTTAAGTAAACCACTGCTATTGCAGCATTATGACAATTATAAGAGTTGTAGCATCAGTGCACTGGATGTTCTCTGTGATCAGTCTGGAATGAAAGTGGAATGGTCATTCTACTACACCTACATATAGTTTATGCAGTTCACCATTGCTATAGCCATGAATTCTTCTAGTATTTTTAAAAAATAATCTCAGTGGTTCTAAAAAAAAATAAAAACCATAAATTTTGCTATCAAGATTTCTGTCACAGAAAGCTTGTTTGGAAGAGTGTTGATAAAATTCTACTGCAAAACATTTTTCTAAATAAAAATAGCAAGAAAAAAATTCCAAAGTAATAAAAACGTTTTCATGGAACAAAATAGTTAAGCATTTGCTTAATATTTGATTAAATAAGATTTACTTACATTTTCTTTGAAGTGTTTTAATTTTTTTAATGTCTGTGGAGTATTTGTATAATACCATGATGTATATTTATGTAGAACTGAAATTATAACAGTACAAATATCACTATAGGAGAAAAAATGACATTTTAACGTATATTGTTCTATCCAGTCAAATTGTGAATCATTTTGAAGTTCATTATAGAGATATTGATAAATTGTGTGGTTGTCTTAATGTTTTTTTTAATTATTATTTCATATCCAGCTGAGGTTTTCAGTTAGAATCATCAGTTGGTAAATTCCAAAAAAAATTGATAATTGAACTTGGTTTAAACCTGATAATTGTATATGGTTTAGTTAAACCTAATCATAGCGCTGAGTGATGACATACTTTTAATACAGTATTCAATTTACTTGAACAAAATAGGTTCTTGTACATATTTTTGCCTATTCACTGTTGATAATGTATGTAGTCAACTGACAGTAAAGAAAAAAATAACCCTAAAAATACAGTACCAAAAGGAAAATTGTATAGGAGAACAGTAAATAGTAGCCTCACTGCAACAAATACTTATGTAAATATGCTTGGGCTTCCAGTTATAAATTTTGTAATTTTGTCATTTATTTATATCCTATAAAAGCACACAAAATAAAATGAAGTTGTACAGTCCCAGTGCTTTGTGCATCGTTTTATCACTGCTAAAGGAAATAAGGGGCCTGATATAAATGATACTGAAGTCAGTGAAGGATCCTCCCCTTTCCCCAATATCGCTGGGCTTTGGAGCTTGTCCCTTGCTAACCAGGCATTGCTGTGGAGACAGTTTTGTTCTAAAATACAGATTTTTTTCACAGATGGTACATACTTCATCCTTTAAAGTTCTTGATTAACTGGTTCTGTGGTGCACTACTGAACTTCTGACTTCCAGAGTTAACTGCACCCTGGAAAGACTCACATGGGGATTTATGTAAAGACAAAACACATTCACTTCGGACACCAAATCACAAAGTGGTCAGATTTTCAGGCTATAAAACTGGGACACCTCTTATGTAGCTGAGTGACCCTTAAAATTAAAGGATGAGACAGAAGCTGCGGCACAGTTCTAAAAAGATGTAAGGGAAAGGAGTGAAACAACAGGAAGGAATGGCAGCTTGCGGGAAGAATTTGTCTAAGTTTGGCAAAGAGATGTCAAACGGGTCACATGACACAATAAGCTCCTTGTTTGGGGGAGATAAGCGAGGCAAAAGAGACAGAGGATGGTTAGCAAGACTGATAAAGATGAGACAGATGAAAGACTTGGGGGAGAGGGAATGAGCGTGAAAGGTTTTGGGACATAGTGAAGAAATGGAAAACTGGAGCCCTGCGGCAGACGTTGATCTGGAAGAAGAGAGGAGAAGTAAGAGGCGTAAGGTACTTCTGTATTTGGAGAAGTATGGGATTTTAGAGGGAAATATTTCCCTCACTAATTGAGTTGGAGAGAGTCCATGGGGTGCCCTCTGGCATGGGAAAGTGGTTCAACATTCCTTTCTTCAGATCTGAAGAGACTTCTGCAAACCTGCACTAACCCAAAGAAGTTAGAACTTCATCTCTAGTCCTTTTTGGTCAAGGTAAACAGCTGACTTTTCATCAAAGTTCCTAAAATGTTGGAAGTGTATGGGCAGTAAGGGGACAGTGGTCAGTCTTAAAAGTGAAGGCAGGCAAAAAGACAGACACCTGCAAAAGATCAGCAAAGGAGAGTGATTGCTATTCTTCTACTAAAGGTAAGAAGGAAGAAGAGGTAAACTAGTAGAGCAAATAAAGAAACTGGAGCTTTTGGATGTTGCAAAACCATTACTTAAAGCAACTGCCTTACAGTGGGAGGGTGGAGAACATGCAAAAGAAGGGATATGCAAGTGGGTTTCATTTAACAGAAAAAGATAAAGAAATTGTCATCAAAGCGAGGTAAGTGTGGATAACAAAGGCTTTTGAGAACTATTTGGCTAGTGAGGTCTCTAATATGCGAGGTAAAAAAGCTGCTGCTGGGATAAAAACTGGGGCGACTCCTGAAGGAACCAAGAGAGAAGTTCTTTGTTGTGAAGGTGGAAGGTTTCCTAAAGCAGATGTGGCATTTTAGACTGGATATAGTGGCTTCTCTAACCTGGTGCCTATTAAAAGCCAGAGAAGCTACTTCTCACATCTGGCAGGAGGAGGCAGTGTACCTGGTTCCAGTATTGTGACAATAAGTTTGAGAGGCTGCTTCTCCTGCAGACCCAGAGTGGTACACGTGCCTTGCATTTTGAAACCAACATCTCAGCATCAAAAACTGGCATTACCATAAGATGGTGACCATTGGGAAAAGAACTGGAAGGTCATTAAGAAGGTTGTGTCAATCCTTTGAAAAATAAAGCAGCAAGCTAGAAAATCAATGATAGCTCCATTCTAGAGTAAAACAGGCAGTTTGTGCCATGTGCAGAACTCTTACTTAATTTCGCCCTAGATTTATTTCAGTTTGTGCTGTTCAGCTGTCCTGCTTCACACTTTGCTGAAGGATGGTATCTAAGATGTCATCAAGACAACAATCTAGAAATAGTAACTTCAAATGTCTCCAAACTACCAGCCCAAAGAACAATCGACTGTAGAGAGGAACAAGGAGGTGATTCTGCCCCTGTACTCAGCGCTGGTGAGGCCACACCTCGAGCACTGTGTCCAGTTCTGGGCCCCTCAGTTCAGGAAGGATATTGAGGTCCTGGAGCAGGTCCAAAGGAGGGCAACCAGGCTGGTGAAGGGACTGGAGCACAGGTCCTATGAGGAGAGGCTGAGGGAGCTGGGGCTGTTCAGCCTGGAGAAGAGGAGGCTCAGGGGAGACCTCATCACTCTCTACAACTCCCTGAAAGGAGGGTGTAGCCAGGGGGGGGTTGGTCTCTTTTCCCAGGCACCTCTCAGAAAGACAAGAGGACACAGTCTTAAGTTGTGCCGGGGGAAGTTTAGGTTGGATATTAGAAAGAATTTCTTTACGGAGAGGGTGATCAGGCATTGGAATGGGCTGCCCTGGGAAGTAGTGGATTCTCCATCCCTGGAGATATTTAAAAAGAGACTGGATGTGGCACTCAGTGCCATGGTCTGGTAACTGCAGCGGTAGTGGATCAAGGGTTGGACTTGATGACCTCTGAGGTCCCTTCCAACCCAGACAATTCTGCAATTCTATGATTCTATGAACTATGTAGAAGTGATGAACATAAAAGTGAAAGACATAGCATGAGGATAAGAGATGGTATTTAAATGTGGGCACTTGTCTAGGAAGATGGGTATCTGTTATGTCATGTAAAAAGACCAGAAAGTGGGGGAAAGAAGGACTCTTAATTTGCTGAAAGCATTAACAGTTTTTTCAGCTCACCAATAAGTTCAGGCTTCTCCTGATAAGCTCCTTAGCACTCCATAACTTCTTTGGGTGAACCAACTTCTTTGCTGGACTGACCTTACTGTTATCAAGTCAAGCCTTGAATACACTGGTTCTAGTTAACTTTTCTGCCTGTGAGCTGATGACCTAAGCAAGAGAGAGGCTGATCACAAGCTCAGCTAACTGAAGCAAACACACAAGATTCACTTGCAGCCAGAGTTCACACTAGGGTGCAGATTTTGTGGAACTGGTGGGATAGATATTTCCTTCCTACTGATGAGACAGTCACACTCATCCCCATTCCAATCCTAAACATGACCAGCCAAACACTGCTGTCCTCTGGAAGAGGCAAAAAATGGAAATCAGGGAAATGGCCCCTGGTCCTTGCCTTTCAGCAAGGATACACTCCAGATGCAGAAATGGGAAACCACCTCCTTTCCTGGCTCCTGCTCTTGCACAATACTACAAGCAAAGTTCTCTTCAATCCTATTTAACATGTTTATGCATTTGCTAGTGACACATCTTTCACTCTTCTGCTATGAAGTCAGGTACCAGGCTGTCTTCAAGAATGTGGGTCTCAATGAAGTGATATTAACTGGACAGACAAAAATACTTTCAATATGTAAATGAACCAAAATATTCTCTCCCTCCTTTTGCCACCAAGAACCTGGAAAAGCAATCTACTTTTTCTACCAGTCAAGTAAGCTGAATTAAAAACACTTTACAACCACACAAGAAAAAGTGAAGCTTAGACAGAAAGTGAGAGCCTTAGACTTCTTCCTTACACATAGAAAACATCACAGGTTTAATGTCATATACTCATTTAGTTGTAAGCTACATGCCTTTTGCTCATTTTCTTAAACATGGCAATTCCTACCTTCAAGTAATTTTAAGAACTACCCGTGTTCTCCAGATCGTTATGCAAAGCTAAATTTATTCTGATATTAAAATCCTTTGGAAAAATAAAAACAAAATTAAAAAATCAAGCACAGTCTTAAGGTTGGGTCAATGATTGAGAGAGAATGTACAAATTTGAAGGCAGCATATTTGGTATAATCTATTCTAAATAAGTATTATCCCAGAAACTCAGGATGAAACAAAGGAAATGGAAATATATTCCAGTATAAAGAATACCCAAGGAGTATTAGCTTTATCCTAGAGTGACACCATGAGGAAAAAAAGAAATAGACTGCACTGATTTTAATGATACATTAGATGCAGAACAATCTTCATTCTTGTGCTTTTAATTATTGGATAATGATAATTGCTGGGCTGCAGAACTGAGGGTTTGGGCAAGTCATAATCAAAAATATCCTAACGTATATAATTGAGGCTAGCACTACTTATCTCTTGAGTTTATGTTGTGTAGAAGATGAATATTTTTTACTTCAACTTACCTTTATATGCTTATAGTTTCTATACTGTAGAAGGTAGCAGTGATCGATTAGGTGAACAATTCCGCATTGGGATTGAGTGAATCTACTGAAACCTCCTAGTGCCTGGGAATGCTGTATATGATGAAAAATTAGTGTGTAAATACGTTAGATCACTCACCATGGCCAGCTCTCTGTCACAGCTATTAGATTTCACTCACCTATACTTGCTTCAAGCTTGAAGAATTACCACGGCCAACTACCCCAAACCTAGAAAATTAAACTGCTCAGAAAACAAAAAGATTAATACCTGCCACATCTGAAGGCACAGCTCGTCTGTGTTCAATACTGCACTTCCTAAAGAGGCCAATCTCAAAGGAAGGTTAAAAGATTTAAAGGCCAAATTACACAGTACAAGAATGAAGTTTTTACTGATGGCCAACAAAACCCCTAAACCTTAGTGTTTTGCTACAATCACTCTTGTGGTGTGGACATGAAGACCTGAGGCAAGATCTTTGTCAGGTTCTCTGAAGTTTCTTTCTGTAGGTAGTTTTGGGTGAGACATGCAAAGCAAGGGAATAAAGATCTTAGCTTTATATTAAACCACATTTGAAGCATGCAGAACAGTTGGGAGCATTTAAGTAGGAACAGAATGCTTTTTCTGAAATGTCTCTTTAGACTCAGTTTTACATAAAGTAGAAATTCTAAAAAAACTAACTCCCATGCTTTGCCTGATTTTACGAGTTGTTTTTTTTATTCTGGTCAACAGAATTGGTTTCTCTTTTGTCAGCAAGGCTGTAATGTCCTGCCTCTCTCCCACACCTCACAACTATGTTATTTCTCAGCCTCCTCTCCAATTCAACAAAACAAATTCAGCTCCAACTTTATACTGCAAGACTTCTACCCAGTCCTTGGATCACTTTTTGTGGTCCTTTTCTAAAATTCTGGTTGAATCCATTTTGTCCCTGAAATTTGAATGCCAGAGCTATATGCACTGCTCTAGCTGAGATCTTACTAATGACTTAGATGACTTCCTTACTCCTTCAAGTTAAATCTTTTTTATCTGTTTAACATGCCACTGTAGACCCTTTGGAGTTTGTATGGATGATAACCTCCACTTTCATTTCCACACCACTGTTTTGAGGACAGTCTCACTGACATTTTTAGGCTACTCCACAACACCAAAACCATGCTATTGAATGTTGAAAGCAGACATATATTATATTGTGATAGCTACTTATTCTTGCAAGTCACTCACTAGCCAATTAATATAATCTGCAATTTTATCATCAAAGGTTTTGCAGAACAAGGCTAAAAACATTAAATAACATTGTACAAATAATGTGACCAATATTTTAATCCATCTAATATGTTCTCTACCATTGCTATAGAACAGAAGCTCTTTTCAATCAAAATGCTGTCTGTAAATCAAATTCCCAAAGAAATTCAAAGTTCATGTATTGATATTGATGGGTTAAAAATAAAATTAAAAAATCACAAGCAAAACAATTACAAATATGTCAGCAACGCTTGATGAAACCAGGGTCTCATAGTACCAGAACAATCACCAACACCTAGGAAAATGCTTCAGAGTAGACTCTGCTTTTCCATACACCCCTAAATCTGATATGCCAAGATTTCAGAACTGACTTCAGGTCGATAGTTGCATTGGTCACCGCTTTCCAAACACCAGAATTGTCATGCTTCACAATCCGTTAGAAATTTTTCTTTATTTGTTCATTTGTTTTTTATTTCTTCATTTAAAGATGTGATAATTTTTATCAGGCATGATTCAAAGGATGCTTGTCCATCTGAGGCATATGGGTATTTATTTTGTTTATACTTGCTGATTCAAAATTCTTTAGTTTAGTTGAAGTATATTAAGATTACAAGATTCCTACCCCTATGATTAATATATTAAAAATATTTGGTCTTTCCAGCATCGTATTTCACAGCAGCTCTCTTGCTGTGATCAATGAAATAAGCTTCACTTTTGTTAATTGCATAGGTGTAATACTACATGACCTCTCCTTTATTTACTGATATTTCACTTACTGGTGCACAAACCCCTATCAGTTAACTATTACATTTTACTACTTTGTAATTTGCACTCTAACATATCATTAATATATAATATATTTGTCTGTGTTTCACTGCAGTTTCTACACCTTTCCTTAAGGGATGCCATGTAAGATAGCATCTAATTCTTTGGGCTTTTGGGTAGGTTGGTGTTTTTTTCCACATCTTCAGAACTGTGACCTCTTTCAATAACTCCCAGTTTTTAAAACACCCTACATTAGATGTAAGTACTCAACTATGACAAAAACAGGTTTACTGGAATGATGACAAATCTGTACCTTGAAAGAGGTGATATCCTCTTATGCAAAGAATATGCAAGCAGAGTACGATCAGTGAGACCTGGAAAACTGTTGATTTTTACACCTTGAATTTGATTTTATGATTTGATCTCATAAAACAGATTTCATAAAGGTTTGCTTTTCAAGAAGGTCTCTGCTGATCTAAAGCCAAGTATGTGGGTGGTTTTCATCTTGCTATAGTTGATTTAACTTGTAAAAAGGAGGCTTAACTTCCTCTCTATATTTTCTTTCGATTACATAAACATTCCTGTGAACAAGCCAGTACGAATTTATGACATATTTAGAGCTGCCTGGTGATAATTTATGAGTACTTCATGTTGGCCTGATTACCAAAATGTTTGTTATGTGGCTTCACTTGTTTAAGATTGCAAAAATCTGTCAAGAAAAAAAAACTCTGAAAGGGACAGAAAGATTAATGTACCCAGTTTTCAAATTCTACTCAGTTCTTTAGGAAATATGCCAGAATTATTTGAATATCCTATTCAAAATTGCAAACTATGACAATGGCCTCTAAAACCGGCTTAGAGTAAGTAAAAGCAAAATCCAAAAATTTGTAAGAGCAAATCTTCTGTTTCAAATTGAAAGCAAAAAGCACTTAGCTGTTAAAAAAAAAAAAAAAAAGCAGTTTCTGTCAGTCACTGTATAAACACCACCATTATAACTGCATTTTTGCCTTTAATATGCCGCTGTTACTGGAGAGTCTGTGCTACAAATCTTTGACTGCAGTCACTCCTAACCTTGTCTTTACTTCCTCCCATGTGGGACAATTACAACCCCTTTTGGGTCACAATACCAAGTTCAGCTCTTCTCACTTAGAAGTTTTGACCGTTTTTGGAACTTGCAGGTTTTCCCTTCAATAAATCTCATCAGCCATGAACTGACAGTCACCTTAGAAATCACAAAAAGTGTCTCAGTATGGCCACTGAGTAGGGAAAACCACTTTGTTAGAACTCAAACACTGCACAAAGCATTCAGGAGGCAACCAAGCTCAAAGCCCCTCACTGCTTGTCAGAGTTATCAATTCCAATTGAAGTATCCAAACTTTGCTTTTGTGAGAAAGAAGAATATAGCAAAGACCTCTTGTGTTATATTATATTATATGTTATATATTATATATTATATATTACATATTACATATTACATATTACATATATTATGTAATTGCTCAAAATATTCACAAAATTCACAATTCTCATTTGCTGGATAGGTTCCTGCTTAACAAAACACATGGACAGATATATATTATTATCCTAAACGTACCTCTAACTCATGAAAGAACAAGAATAAGGAGCAAAGTAATGCAAAATGGAGGTACAAGCTGCCCGAGCTGGAGGCACTGACAGGTTTCAAAAAGCAGGAGATGCCATTTGTATGCAAACTAAAAATAAAAAAATATAGGAAGAATTACAATTTTTTGAGATTATAATTTCCTAGATTCACACTTCAGAAAAAAAAAACAAAAAAACACAAAAAAACATATGATACATAATACACTTTTTTTTTTTTTTTTACTAATTCATGCTGAAGAAATCAGAGATTCCATTTCACAGAGCCACTTTCTGGTAAAAGATAGTAATGCACAGCTTTGCTCCAGCAAAAGTCTTCCTCCATCACCAACCTCAGGACTCTGAACAGTGGAACCCCTTCTTTGAAAGCAGGTTAACACTAGTAAGAAAGGACTAAATATGAGATGTAATGATGGGTTAAGCAGCCTCAGAAACTGCAAAGTGTAAAGATTTCCAAAACTAGTAGAATTTTAAGAGGAAAAATAAGCCAAAACTTCTATGAATAGACTTTTTCTTCCACATCTACCATATCCAAAAGTTTAACCCTTTGAACAATTTTATTTCTGGAAAAAGATAAAATGAGACTTTTAACTTATTCTCATCTAGTGTGTGCGATACATTTTTAACACAAATTTAAATGCTCAAGATACGCTATGAAGAAAAGTCCAAGACCTGTGTAGTTCAATCAAATCGTACTAGTCTCTGCCAGGTGGTCACTGTTATCATCTTGTAGTGAAACAACTATTTTTCCATAGATCTAGTCTGGCCACTTACCACCACTTCTTTCTGAATGAATGTGTACCCAGAAGGTCCACCTCAAATCCAGTGCTCCAGGATGTAAGAAAAAACATCTGCAGAGTCAGAAAAGCAATTTAATAGTTGAATCCTTGATACTGTATAAAGCAAAAAGTAAAACAAAACAAGAAAATTTGCTATAATTTTTAGAGTGGACAAAACCACAACCAATTGGCTTTGAGAAACATCTGCAAGCTGTTTAAAGTATTTCTCTAAATGCTTGGAAAGTTCAGACGCACTCAAGTTTTGTGAGAGGGCTCAGAGTAAATGCCAGTACAATCAAGGTCATTGAAGCAAGACTCGTTTATTAAGTTTACTAATGCTGAATATACACTTTACTCTTATCTCTATTATGTGCATGGCATTACATGATTGGTTAACATGCTGCGACCGTGCTCCTAACTTATAAGCTACTTGGTTCAGGCTATTGTCCACGCCTGTGCTGAGCTATCCTGACTTAAGTGTTTTTGCTATTGCCAGCCTTCTGTTACCTTGCTTGCTGCACAGCCAATTTCTTTGTGTTCTCCGTGTCAAGGTCAGCTCGTTAACACCCTCCTGGCCATGGCTTGTTCATCTGTTTTCCTGTTGTCCTGGTTTGGCCCAGGATAAAGGTGATTTTCTGTCTTGTACTTTTGCTTTCAGCTAAGTCTCTTGTAAGTAGCTGCACTTGCTGAAATTAACAGCAAGTTTCTCAGACAGTGTCTGCCCCTAGGACTGATAACACTGGATGTTTATAGTTACTGCCAGAGACTGGTGTGCAGAGCCAAGGATACTGCTCAGCTCTGAGGAACATTTTGCCCTCCAGAAGGAGAGAAGGAGTAAAGAGGTCCCACCTGAACCCCTCCTTTGGGGAGGCCCGAGACAAGAAAGATGCCAGAATTGACCAGAGTATTCCATCCCATACGCGTCATACTCAGTATAAATTTGAGGGATCACGAGGGTCAAAGATCCTTCCTGCCTTCTTCCTGTTCTTCCTGCCCTTCCTTCACTGGTTCGCTGTTTGCTTTGGCATCCTGGGAGAATTCCATCCATTCACCTGCCTGTCGTCCTGATCCGTGCCAGCCTGAATCTGTGTGTTCCTGCCTCCAGCTCCCGACTGCTGCTGACTCCAGGAGTCCAGCCTGGACTTTCCTGGGGCTGCCCTGCAGCCTCCGTGGTGACGTGAGAGTTACTGGAGGAAAGGGGGGAGGAACGTGGGACCAATTTTATTTGTATATATTTAGTAATTTTTCCTATTTATCATTACTGTTTCATTAAAGTTGTGTAGTTTAGTTTCCAACCCACGTCTCTCTCCCTTATTATTCTCTCTCCTTTCCTTATCAGGGAGGAGAGGGGGATTAATAGAAAACATCTGTTATTCGGTTTAATTGCCAGGCCAGTGTTAAACCCTGACACCTGTAAAAAAACCCACACTCAGGTGACTTTTTTTGTGCTGCTGTTAAAGTTATATTTAAATTGAGGTAAAGTTTAACCACAATTTAATCTGTTCAAACTCTGAAACTGTTCCTCCTCACACTTCTGAGTTCTGAAGTTTAGGTCCCGCATTGCTAAGACCCATTCCACACATTCTCTCCACCTTGTTGGTACAGCTGGAAATATAAAATGCATAATTGCTATCATGAGTTGAATACAAATAAACTCAACAGGAAATTGTAAGATGTCATGCAAATACACTGAAAAATTTAGAAGCTACCAACTTGCATTAAGTGTATCTCACATTACTGCCCAGATGCTGAGTGCTCAACTGCCAGGACATGACACGGCTTCAGGTTGGATTCTTTAAAGGAAAACATTTGATCTGTTTCTAAACAGATTTCCACTGACCTACGGCTGCCTGTTCCTTCATCTATTCCCCACTACAATTTAAAACAAAAACAACAAAACCACAGTCAAACATTATCACTGCATTATTGCAGTGCTCTTAAAACAAAGGTATATTTTCCAGTGTTTCCTTAATCTTTTTTTTTTTCCCTAAGCTACTGCCAATGAGTTTATAAACAGCAGCCAATACTTACTGATCATAGTATTAAAAGATGAGTTTAAGTGTCTGTAACTGGGTAGTGCAGAAAGAAATGTCCCAGTCATTGTGTCTCTAGGCCTGGAAAACTTGCCCTCAAAACATGGCAAAACTAAGATTTCTTAGCACTGGAGTAAGAGTTGGAATCAGCAGACTACAAAGTCTTAGCACACATCAGGCTGAATATTGACTCTAATGAGGAAGAGAAGTATGGACAGGCTATTACTGTCTTTGGAGAATATTACAGACAAATACTATGATTTTTAAAACTGCAGGAAATTGTTGCTCTCATTTACTAGGAAGTGACAGTTATCCATAGCAATGAAATCTGCTATCCAGTTTGTAGGGAATAATGCAAAGAGCCTATTGCTTTAGAAACATGAGTTATTTAAAACAATTTTTTCAAGTTATTTTAAATATTAAATGTACTTTTTGTGCATTTTACTTTGGAAATAACATATGCCTTACCTAAATATCATCTTATTTACTCTTACAGAAGTGATTTGGATAAACTTCTCATTGCCTCATTTTGAAACGACACGATTTTCAAATTCTTCTGAGTTTGTATGTTGTTAGAGAAACTGGGCAAAGCTTAAAAAAAATAAATTGCAGAGGGACACAAGTGGAAGAAGCAAACAGAAGAAACACAAAATACCACACACATAAACAGACAGAGTGTAATTGTGGCATCCTAAGTAGACTCAGATGATCATTTTTGAGTACAGAACAAGAATCTTCTCTAGCTTGAGGGAATTAAATCTAACTGCTCTTGAAGCACTTGTTACACATAAAATGTAGGTTTGTTAAATGGAAGCAAGTAGAGGAAGGTAATTTGTTCTGTAAACAGTCAGGCCCCAAGAGAGACACTGTCTATTCAAACACTTTAGCTTTCTCATCCTTCTGGATAAACACACACATGCCACTTAAATAGTTCAACTAGTCCAACTATCACACAGTTATGCTATATCCTTTCAAGTTTAACTGCAGGAGATGATCTAGGAAGTGCTGAAGTTGTCATCAACACGTACAAAATGAAAATCTTACTCTTCTATATTCAATGAGGCTTTTAGGATGCACCCTGAAAGCCTAGCTTAGGCCTTTATTAAATCTAATTGCAAAGTTTCCCATAAAGAGACTGCTTAGAAGGTGTGCAGTAAGTTGGGGAGAAAAAAACCCCTCAAAACATTCAACACTCCTTCCCCTAAAAAAGCTCAACACCAGTATGCAAAGATGTAGATAGCAGCACACTGCCCAGTGGCTTTGGAAGTGATGAAAAGGACAGGTCAATGAACTGCAGAGTTCACGCCACAAACCTCATCTCAGCTTAACAGTTCCTGGCATACTGGCAGAGTGAGAGATTGCATCCCACTCCTAGCTGTAAAGGGCAAAGTGAAATTGAGCATGCAAATCACACAAAGTGTTCTGAGTAGCTGGCATGCTCCCTGCTGTCTGAACACTAAGGTTCATTCAGCTCCGGCTTTTCTTGAAAGAACATCAGAAAGAAATAAGTTGTCCCAAGTTCTCAGAGCTCTCAGGCATCATCATCACCATCTGTGAGGCCAAATAAATTTAGTTTTCATAGTAGACAAAAAAAAAGAAGGCACAATGTGGACTAGTACCCCCAAGTGTGATCTATCAGAGGGAAATATCAGGAGGTATCTCAGCCACCAGGCTGATGTTTGTAGTCCAAGGCATTGCTGTGGCATCTGTTCTTGCTCTGAAGCAACTGAACATTTGAGTAGAGGGTTAAGTTCTATTAGAATTAGACAAAGATACTTGATTTCACTGTGACCTACTAGTATTCTGGATTTACTGGCTTTTTGAAGCTGGGACAGAGTGACCTCACTGCAATGGTCTGTTCCAGGACAGCAGAAAGAAACCACCTGAGTCAGACCGCTCACTCAGCCTGGCTTTCCCCTGAAATCTGCAAAGGCATCAGCTTCTGTAAAACACCTCAAGAGAGCAGAGACATGGACACAGACTCTGCTGTAACTACAGCCTGGGGAACTGGGTCCCACGAAGAGACTTCACTAAATTAAAAACTGGGGGAAAAGAAAAAAAAAAATAAATCAGCCATTTGAACAGCATTCTCTAACAGGAGTTTAACTGCATGATTTTCAAGGGGATACAGAATAATTCTGTGGTGGAGGATGTTCCCCTATTGGCAACAGGTTACCAGTTCCAGCTCTACTCACACTCTCCAGCACTACAAGAGATCTATAAACTTTAACATGGAAAAACCTCAGCTAATAACAGCATAGTTCCATTTTAAACAAGTGTATAAGATACGAGAGGGGAAAGGGGGAAACTGTAGTGAAAGGAACAGTACAATTCAAGGCCATGTAAAGGATCTTCTTGAGCAGCTGTACTGCTTGTGGGTTATATTCCTTTATAATATACAAAAGATAGAAGATGTATGAAGAAGCTGTAGGTCTTGTTGCCAAAGTGAAGATATTAAAAAACCTACAAAAATAGGCATCATTAACAGAAACTACCTAAAAATTGCTTACAGAAAATTAAACTAAATTAAAGAACTAGGTAAAATGGGCAATGTTTATAAATTCAATTTTAGTGCTGACTAATTTAATTTGATCTGGCATTACAAGAGATAATGGAAGCAATAATGTTCAATCTACATAAACACTGCTTCTGGCCAAACTTTCCTTTGTTTCCTTTAAAATACATCTAATGTCAAAGACAAAAAGCTCAATCTGATCATACAGCATGACTTTATTTTACAATACAGTAAACTACCTCAACCTTTTAAAGCATTTTAAACTTAAGAAGTTGCTATCTTGGTTAGCCCCTATTTTAAAAATTTTCATTTGAATTCTGTCATTCTATCCCTGTGAATCTCAGATGTTCTCATCACTATTTCTCTTCTTCTACCTCGGCAACAAAGACTTGCAGCCAGCTCCATAGATATGTACATGAACACAAATATCCTGACTCTGTTAACACCACTTTCTACAAACCAGCTTCCTCTATTCCAGCAACACAAGCAATAATACTGCTGTGTTGTCACCCTTACAGAATAATTCAAGAACGCAGTGTTTGTTTGAAGTTCAAGATTCTGAGCTAGTTGCTTCCTACTCGCTTCAAAATTGCTAAGAATTTTCTGTGAATTTCACTCATCCACCATTCACTTTCTTTGTTAAACCACGATCAGTTTTTCCTGTTGTCAGAGTTCCATCAGTGTTATGACAAAAGATAACTTCCTGCCCTGGTGCCTCACGTGAGACGTTTCTCTTTTTACCTCGTTGGGTTTTTAAGTGCAGACCAAGGTGGGCTCCTGCACTAAGGACAGCACAGCCCATGCAATCCAAGGACAGTAGCTGAGAGGACCTTCCTGCTCCTTCCACATTCAGCCATTCGAGGAGGGCACTGATGATGTCTGTACAAAATAGACAGTAGAAGCAACTCTGTGCTGAACGTGCAAGGACATGTCTCCCAGGCTTCACCTTTGTTCACGTCTTCCTCCGTCCTCAAGTTTCATACCGTTGTTTACCTGTCAAAGTACTTTTGATGTTTTTTGTTTGTAAAGCAGCATTATGTTGAGATTGAAAATAAAAACCTAAACAATAGAAGACACAAAGAGGCAGCACTCCCCCTTCTTCCTAGTCTGTAAAAAAACCAGAAACAGTCAAGACTTCAAATTAATTTGCAACTTCGGCCAATATTGCCTGGATTATCTTTATTGAATGCTGTACATACTCAGAATAGAAATAATTTTTTTCTATTGAATTTCTTCTCTTTACATTTCTCCCAGCAGTACTTTGATTATACTGACCCGTATTCAATAGCACCGTATAAATGGTGGAATTTCAAGTTTAAAAAAAGAGGATAAAGTGGTGATTGTCAAAAACAGGAAAATACAAAGGAAGTATATTATATCTTCTGAAATGCACATAAAACATAGTAAAAGTGAGAATTTCATTATTCAGAATCAGTAGAGACACTTGCTCAAGTACTTTTTACAATCAAGTACTTAGGTGGAGTGTTCAACTGTCAGCTACAAAAATATGAAAAACATTCTATTAATGCTTGTGCAGTTGGTCATAGCAAGAGAGAGGCAATTTACCAGAAAATACTTTGTAGGTACCTAAGAGAAATTGTTATCTAATTATTCACAAAAGACATGTCAAGCATAATTAGTACAAAAGATCAAAATTTCAACCTTATATTAAATCTATAAATATCTTGTAAAAGTAAAAAAAAAAAATTAAAAAAAAAAACAAAACAGAAAATCACATATCAACACGTAAGAGCCCCGTGTCCATAGAATCCCATGTAAACAAAGTTGATGGCAACAAAATGTCTCTGTAGCATAAGCAGTGTTAATTCCAAAAGGAAAAATAACTAAAATTGACACCTCCTTCTGTTTTTTAGTACATAGCTTTTAAACTATTTCCATTCTCAGTTTAGCTGGTTCGCTCTACCCATCCTTTGACAGGAAATGGGGCACAATCTCTTCCACTTCAACTGCAATATCCTTTCAGATCTTGCCTTGAGAAAACAAGACTCAAGATGTCCTCCTTAATAAGACCAGTTCATATGTGTCACAATGCACTTCAACCTCCATGAGGTTAGAAGCATGAAGGTTCTTACCACAAGTGGGAAACATTGCTGCTGTAAACAGAACAGCTACTTGATTTGGTTTGAATGTCAAGCACCAAAATAGCTAGTTTAATTTTTCAAACTGAAACTAGGCCCTTGATTCTTTCCATTCTGTACTAAATTAAAATCCTTGTATAACAGTAAAACATTTTTTTTTACCCTACACAGTTGTGTTCATGGCTAGAGAGCGTTTAGCCATCAGCCTTAGCACAACATGCAGTTTACAGAATTATATTCCTATTATTTCTTTTCTGATACTCGTATTAATTTCTATTAATTTGAATAAATCTTAATATAATTACCTCATAAAATTAGAAACAACATACTTAAGATGCAAAGCAAGACTGAAGGTTTCTAATAATCTTATTAAAAACAAGACTAAATGCAAACTCAAAAATTAAAATAAAAATTAAATGAAAGCTCATTTGAAAAAATGTGCATAAATTTACATAAATATACATGAAAACATCATGAATATAACAATGCAATATAATTCACAGCTTAATGAATGCTACATAAACATCAGAATCTTGTCCCCAGCTTAAAAAATTAATTATTTTGCAATTTTTAGCACACTAATTACAATTTCTGTAATATGTAAAGAATACCAAGACTATCAACAGTCACATACACTTTGAAATCAGGGGACACATGTATTGCCTTGAGGTTTGTTCCATTTGTGTAGAAGGTTTGTAAGGATTCTCCAGTAGTTACGTTCCACCACTACAAAAAATAACAACACACTTTCAGTTAGTTGAAGGAAGCTTAGAATAAGTTTTATATATATAGTCTTAGCATGACAAGCCCAGTTGACTGCTTTCCCCAAAGAGGTGGCATTAAAAAATAATAAAAATACAAGCACTCTTAAGTAGAAAATGTTTAGGACTAGTTACTAGAGGTAAAAGATTTTCAGATTGAAAGAAAATTTAAAAAGACTGAACCTGTTCAATTTTGGGAAAGTTTATAGAATAATAAATTCAAGTACTGCCCTTTAGCCCATCACAAAATGTTATCAACAGATGCAAATTGTAACATGTTCAAAATTTTTAAAAACATGTATTTTTATATAATCAAATGAATACATGAAACACATTGCCTGACAACATAACTGAAATTATAGATGGATTAAAAACAGTCAGATGGACTCTCAAGACAATTAATCATGTACACATTTGAAACCATTTGCAGTTTTGTTAGCAGGACAGACTTTTTTCAGTGAGATTAGAATTTTGTGGGGTTTAGAATATGCTATGAGCACTAATAACAAAGATAAAGAGGAACCTTGGACTGTAAGTTCACTTAAGAATGAAGACTGAAATTTCGTATTTCTCAGAAAAACTGTAAATCAGTACAAAAGTGAACCAAATGCAACCTAGCTCAAAGCTGTTACTTATTATTCTAATAAGTCTACCCTCTATCCTTGCAGCATTTAAATGTAGTAGCAAAATACAAAACCAGGTTATTTTCAGCTTTGATGATCTACAAAAGCAAGTGGTATTACTCCTTTTTAGATTACTCCTCTCATGAAGTATGTGACATTATACTCGTGTGCATAAAGCAGATTTGCAGCTACACAGCTATAATGTCCTGATTAAAAACACTTTTCCTAAAGTGTCTGGATTTATGGAGATGCAGGAAAAAAATAAACAAGAAAACAAACAAACAAGAAAAAGCAAAACAACAAACAAAAAACCAAAGCAAGAACAGATCTCAAGTAGCTCTTGAACTTTAGTTGGTAGATGAATGATCAGGTGCTGGGCCAGTGGGTACCTCTCACCTGACAACTTCAGCAGAACACAGCTGGATGCACCTCGTCTATGAATGAGACTCATTATTTAGCTCTATCTTCCAAGTTGTCCTGGTTTGGGCCAGGATAAAGGTAATTTTCTGTCTTGTACTTTTGCTTTCAGCTAAGTCTCTTGTAAGTAGCTGCACTTGCTGAAATTAGCAGCAAGTTTCTCAGACAGTGTCTGCTTCTAGGACTGATAACACTGGATGTTTATAGTTACTGCCAGAGACTGGTGTGCAGAGCCAAGGACACCGCTCAGCTCTGAGGAACATTTTGCCCTCCAGAAGGAGAGAAGGAGTAAAGAGGTCACACTTGAACCCCTCCTTTGGGGAGGAATGGACAAGATAGATTGACCAGAACACAATTGCAGACAAAAATAATTGGGATTTTTAATATGAAATATGTTAATGAAAGACACTGCTAATGAAAATCTGAAGCAAATATAATAGAATATATGGAATTCAAAAAAAATCTTCAAGTCTAAAGTCTGACTTCTTAAGAGACCTTTTCAGGGGGCTTTCATATTTGAAAAGGAAATAAGTAAAAAGTGATAGACAGTCATGAAAATGGAGCAGCTCTGTGTTAAGTAAAACATTTCAGGTTTGTTTCTTTGAATTAATCTGCATTTTCTTTTAGAATTATCACAGTATTTCCATTTAACTAGGTATGTTAAGATATTTTATTATTTCAAGGCTTACCTTAATATAGCCTCCAGATGACACTAGCATTTTACTGTCAGGAGAAAATGAGAGGTCTGTTACCCAACCACCATGTGTTAGTTCTCCTTCATCTACAGTAACTGGGGAGCAGAAGTGAAGGAATGCACCTGTTAAAATATCCCAAATCTAAAAGAGAGAGAAGATTAAGTATATAAGTAAAATTATAACGGGGAAAAAAAAAATCTCCAGTTAAGGAAAACTGAAATGTGTTTTTCCATACTAGAGAAAAGAAACCCTTGTAAATAAACATTCTATTTGAAGTGACAAAATAATCAAAAAAATTAATTCTCCTCTTAGAACTGTATCATATATGGAGAATATAATAAGACATGCAATTCACACTAAAATTACTAGTAAATACTGTGAATTAGTTCCTTAGCATTCATGGAACACAAATCTATTGATATAGTTACAAAATACTGTCTAATATGGCAAACTATGCTATTTTCCTGATGTCCACCACAATGCTTACAAACTAGACATGCAGAACACAAACTATAAGAACTCTTCTGTCTCTGATCAACTGAGCTATAAAATGAACCACAAGATTAAAGCAGTACCCTTATTTCTCCTTTGTCATCTCCAGTGGCCAATACTTGGTTATTGGGAGAGAAAGCACAGCACCGCACACAGGCTTCATGACCTCTCAGCTCATGAAGAACAGATGAACTTTCCAAGTTCCATATCTAAATGGAAAACATTACAGCAAAGTGAAAAAGTTCAAAACAGTTATGACTTCTTTCTGAACAGGCATAAATATTGAGATGTACATCAGACTTTTTATATACGCATGTATATGTGTGTGCATTTATGTATATTATAGTGTAGCCTATTTTTATTATCTGAATCACACAAGAGTGCATGTGCTACAACTTATTGAACCAGCTGCAAGTATATTTTTTTCCCTTGGAATAAACTCCCTAATGAAACTGATTAATTTACAAGAAAATTTAAAGCTGTTCATACAAAAATGATTCACCAATCAATTTAAAGCCATATTTTAAAAATTGTATCAGCACCCCCAGAATATTAAACAGTTCACTTCTTTTTGCACTGTGCTTCTGAACAGGAATTGCAAAACCTATGATCATCACTTTCACTGGAAGACTCAGACATTTTTACTTACCTAAGAATGCAAGGCTATCAAATACATAGAGAGAACTAAACAAAGTGTTCTGAACAAACCTGTGCCTTAAAAGTTCATTTTGTTTTCACAGAAGTCACCAGGATGTCCTTAGGTTACTTCTAAGATCAGTTGTGAGATACTGTGAGCTTTAGTAACATGTTCACCAGATACAGGAAAGTTAATACTAGAAATACCCCAGGGAACTTAAATAACCACTAGTTACCTCAGAATAAAAAAAGAAAGCATACATTTCAGGATAAGTAAGGTAACATTTTTATTTTTGTACAGAAATAACCAACCTTTGCAGTTTTGTCAGCAGAAGTAGATGAAAATTTAGTACCATCTGGTGAAACAGCACAGGAAAGAACAGCACCTCCATGGCAAGCAAAATCTTTTTCTGTGTTTCCAGTAGTGATATTCCAAACCTAACAAACAACACAGTTTTAAACACCTGCATCTTGCACAACAGTATATATATGAGAGAAAATTCAGCTACATGGTTCTAATGTGGTCACTATTTTGTTAGACTTACTGGTATAATTGAAACACAAGAAGAGTGTAAAATTTACTAGAAACAGAAAATGTAGAAGAGTGCACTTTCTTCAAAGTCAGCTTACACTTTAGGATCAATTTAATAAAATGTGTGTCAATACAAAATGCAGGAAATACCAAATCATAAAAGAGATGGTAAAATGTAAATATGCAATTTGTCAAATCACAGCCTTTTATTTACCTTAACAGTTCCATCAAATGACCAAGAAAGAAGTTTTGAATTTTTCAGAAGTCTAAAATCCTTGATTGCTTCCTTGTGCCCTCTTAAAAACACACATTCACCAAACTGCCAATTCCATACCTATTAACAAAAAAGAACACTTTAAAAAAACCCAAACCTAAACAAAACAAATATAATTAAAGAAAAATAATTAAATTACTCATGTTTTTTTAAGTCATGGGTATTCTATAAATTTTTATAGAGGTGGCAACTAATTAAAGGTTAGATATTGAAGATATACATAATAGAGAGACTGAAGACTAGCAGTATCTAATAGTAAAAAGTATGGACAGATTTCTCTCTAATACACGTAATATGATTTTCAAAGTGCATTTTATGCTTAAAATTCACTGGTAATTTAAAAATAAAAAGCAAAACAATTTTCTAGGCATCCCAGAAGTTCTGGGTTTTAAACCTTTAGTTACTGCAATGAATAGAATTCCTTCATCTGGCAGACTTCATATTTTCCATCCTCAAATTAACTTTCCTTTGTATTTTTAAAATGTATTCTTAATTAAATGCCATTGTGCTTTGCAGTTTTATAGTAAAATGAGACTTCTCTTTTTAAATCAACACTTCACATGAAGATCAAGCGTCGTTATATTTTACAGAAGTTATTACATCATTTTAATTTGAATGACAATGATTTAATAGTTTTCAAATTAACAGGTTTGCTGCATCAAGGGAAGAACAGAAAGCAAGTATGTTCAGCCGACAGCCCTGGAGGTTTAACTGAGGCACTTTCCACTAGATGGAGCTTTTGGATCCAGAAGACATGAAAGTTAGACATGAAAGGGTCCAAAAGCTGACAAGTTGGTGAGTTGCCTGCACTGTTTCATTGAGCATAGTGACTGCACTTAAGCTAGCTTCAGATGGAGACAAATACCGAAGTAGGATGGTGCATAGGTTACATGTGTATCACCAAGTAGGTAAAACACAGATGTTGGAATAAATATGGTGAGGAAAACAGTGACGTGGACTAGCACCCATACTGGAGGACTTGACTGCAAATAGCTCAGGTTTGGTTGGGTGGATGGAAGCTCATTGGTAGGTGGAGCATGTGCTGTAGTTTAAGGATCAGATCAGAATGTCTGCAAGTGCTCTCTGCAGTGCAAACTAAAGCACAGTAAGGGTAAACAACCAGGACATCCACTCCAAATGTGCATCCCTGAGGGAAGCTAAAACACTAGTAGAGAAAAGTCAGAATGATTCTCTGGAGCCTATCTACCTTGCTGAGGCAGAGTTTGTTAATTTGAGACTATATTACTGTAGCCATTCTGTTTCTAGATAGCAGCTGTATTCTGCACTGTAATGAACTAGGGGGACCCACCAGCCAACTCAGAGACAGGTGTCTGGTGTCTTTACCTCATTCCTTTAGACAGCTTGGGCAAGTCCACTGGCAGACCTACCATACATTACCAGTTCTGGGTCACGCACCAAGTCCTTCACTTAGGCAATCACAACTGGTGAATTATCTTGTTTGAAAATGAATGTTTCTTTCATCCATCTTAAAGGAGTACGCTGCCTTTCTATTATCCACAGCATTAAAAATAGAAATTGTGTGATGTTGACTATCACATAAAGCATAAATAGAGGCTACAGTGCCTTGCCCCAAGCTGGAGCAATACCGCATACAGTAGTAATTTACTGAATTTACACTGTCTATAGCATTAAAGAAACCTTTTAAATAAATTCTAAGTCACAACATATTTTTTTAAAATATCTTCCAAACCTGTATAACTGAATCATGAGCACTTGAAATGAGAGTCTGACAATCAGAGGTAAATCGACAATGTTGCACAGATGTCCTGTAGGCCTCCTGGGTCTTCAGAATTTTCCCATCCAACAACTGTAATACCTTTATGATCAAGAATGCAATAATTCTATTTATTTTACATGCTTGAAGGAATAAAAAACATGCAGATTATTTAAATAACATGACACTATAAATACATTATTGCCAATCAATGATTTGGAACAACCAAAGTTCATTGAGCTTAGCCTTTGATAAAATGAAAGTCAGAGCTACATTATTTGCACTACCTTTACATTATAGCCACTTAGGTAACACTCACAAATGTAAAAACTTTAAAGTATTACGTTAAGGAATATTATTGTACAAAGTCATTCGAGTGACATTTCCTTAACAAGGAAAAACACCAAGAAGGGGACTTTCCTACTCTTTTAAAAATAAAATTTAGGATTTAATACCTTTACAGTTCCACTCTCCTGTCCAAATGCTGCAAATTTAAGATCTTCACTTAAGCAACAGCAGGAAACGGGGGATTCTTGAGCTGCTGTCTGCATAATAACACTGTCTGTATTTCCACTGATAAGCTGCAAGATGGGACATTAATCAAGTTATTATACTACTTTAAAAATTAAAATTAAATAAATTACAAGCTGAGCTAAGAATGCTACAGAGAACAGCGTACCAGCTTCAAACTTTGACGTCTAAGGATCAGCTACTTTCAGAAACCAGTTACTTTGAATGTCAGAGTAACTATCTCCATAGATACTCTCTGAACAGGACAAGTTTGCAGAAGGAAACACATCTCATTACTAAAAGGCTTTTTAAAGTTTGCCTAACCATAGATAACAGTAACTCAAAATGCTGCTCCCCTGTTTCAAAAGCCATACAGAGATCTTCACACTCAAACTTACCTTGCCAGCCAGATTTTAGAGCTGATGCCAAATGGAGTATAAAAGGACTTTAAACTTACTAGCATATACAGCACAGCAAATCTCTACTCAGTACTGCCCCCTCCAGTCAATTCCTAGGGAGGGTGGGGGAGGAAATTTTAGGATACAATGATTAACAAAGTTTCAGTTTAAAAAGCTGCCAGTGTGAAGTGTTTAAAAACGAACATACCAAACACCACCGGTGACCGAGACTCCAGTTCTGAGAGGTTACAAATTAGGAAGGGTAAAGCATTACATTTTGAAGAAAACATCTTTCAGAGATGTGATACCAGAGACATACTGTTAAATTACAGTACACTTGCTTAACAGGAATCTGTCTTTTCAATCGATTTATCTTCTTGCACAACAGCAAAAAATCTGTTCTTTTTCTACAAGTCTTCTCTCATGACTGCACCTCAACCAGAATACTGCATTTAGGACAGGAAATCTAAGCACTATCTTTCCCTAGGAAATGGTTCACATAAAGTTACAACAGAAATATACTAATTGTAACTAAAGAGATGAGGTCTAGTAATTCAAACAAGAGTCAGACCATACCATTACATAGTAGTTGCTACAGATTTTACAGTTCAGGAAGATTAAAAAGCGTATATAAATAGGTGTAACTTCCTTCACTAGTTTCTCTCTTTACTGCAACAGATGGAGATTCTCTTTTCCCACATACTATTTGTTTACATGAATTTTAGTGGCAACATTGACCGCTTTCTCTTGGCTCGAAGTCTTGTATCTTTTCATTATCAAGGCCCCCACTGGAGACACTTTAGGTATTTCCACACCTCTATTCCCCACTGTTCAAATATCATCACCATTTCACTTGAGGTTTTTTAATAGGATTTTTAGGCAGATTAAGAAATGGCTAACTTGTTGACAGGACAGACGGAGGAGGATGGAAAATAACCAGTAAGAGAGACACGTGAAGTACAGCACAAACAGGAAGAAAAGTTCCTGCAAAGAAAGCTCTCCCTGTAGTAGCAGCCTAGAAAAAAACTCTTAGGACTAGAAATAAAGGCAACAGTCATGCTAATAAGCCAGGATTCCATAGTTTATATGTTTGCCTCCAGCCAAATTAGGAGAAAGGACAGGACCTTACACAAGGAGATTACCTCAGAAGATGTCTCTCAGCACAGGACAGCAGAATCTATTACAGTATAAGAATTCACTGCTTTCACAGTCCAGAATAAAGCTTTATTCCTATTCAGATGCTGCTTTAGGCTAAACACCTGAAATAACTACCTCCTAGCCAAAGATAGGCAATGGCCATTTTGTAGGTTAACAATCCATTTGCCTAAGCAGCATTTTGCAACAAGTAAGAAAGTGTTTCCACTTCCAAACAGACACAGTAAGTAGAAGCACAATCTGATTGAAATGTATTGTCTTCACTTTGCTATCATGGAATAAAAAAATATATTCTGAACGTTGGTGTACTTACTACTTGATGGAGGGGTCCATTGTAGTGAGAGAGTATCCACTGCTAATATTCTCTTCAGGACCTCATGCTCTCCTAAGGCTCCCAAGCTCACACTTTCACTGCCCCAGCCTGAGATGATTCCCTGGGCCATTACCCCATGGTTGGGATGCATTATGTGCACATGCTGCCTAACACCCAGTCTGTGTGTGCTGCACACATTACATGCTGACTGCTGGGCAGAACTCAGCCCCTCTGGAGGGACCATACTCAAGTCAGGAAAACAGTTTGTTCACCTGCAGTCAGCTTCAGTGTGGAAACTTCTCCTCAAACTTCATTTTTTGCTTACTAAACTAGATGCTTTCTCAATGCAAAACTTATTCATACATTTAAGAGTCATCTGCTATAGATTCAACTGTTTAAAGCCATAAACAAGCAGTTCTTTCAATCCTCCCAACATTTCCTACTGAGATTTGCAGATAACATTCAAATGTACTAAGATACTAAGCACGCCAGCTTACTTGTAAATGCTTCTGATTGTAGATTGCTAAAATCATCACTTCACCATTGTGAAATACAACATCTAGTTCACTTTTCAGCACATCATTGGAAGACTTGCACACCTTCTTAGTTTCCCAAATCTGTTTGAAGAACACATTATTTCATTAGTTTTATTAAAGGATGGGATATAAAACTTCTTGTAATGCAGTCTTACAAACTTGCAAAACTTTAAATCAGTGAAAGTTATGCTTTGGATGTAAAAATCAATATAGAGATTCCAACAGATGAAACAGATGTATTTTTTTCCAGGCTAACTAGCAGACTTCCCCATGTTTAGAGTCCTAGCTTCGAAGTCCACAGTTTTCTCATCCAAAGAAGACTGTTAAAATCCAATTACAAAAACTACCAGATTTCTACAATTAATTGCTTTCAAAATTCCAAGAATATAAGTGTTAACTTGGAAGAAAAGGAAATGCTATTTTGGTAAACTATAGTTCTATTTTCACAAGTTTCAATGAGGCATAACAATTATAGAAATCTATCCTAAATATTAACTTGTAAATGCATGTAACAAGGACAAGTACAAACAAGTTTGCTAGGACGCTCAAAAAACTTAAGAATTCCTGATTGAGACAGTCTCTAAAACAAAACAGAAGGTTACAATTACTCTTGAATGGTCACCAGGCTTCAAAATCCTATTGAAACATGCTCAATTTAGATATACAGTTAACCAAGTAAAAAAGCCAGCTCAGTTTATTTGCATCTACATAATTTTCTAACAAGTATTTACATTTATATTATCTATAAACATACATAAACACTAAATATATTATATATAATTCATAATATATAATGCATAATGTATAGTATATGATATAAACATAACAATGTAGTTTTACTCTAAATTATTCCTGAAAATAATAATTACATATTTATATAAATTCACATATTTTAAAGAATAAAGATGTCACCTTACACGTATTGTCTGGTCATCAGATGATGTCAGAAACAGAGATCCATCAGATGAAAATGTCACACAGTGAACCCAGCTCATATGTCCTCTGCAATCAGCTACTTTTGATAAAGACTTAATATTCCATAACTACAAGAAAAATATGAAAGAAGAGCTCAGTTGTATTTAGATTGCACTTACAGGGAATATAGTGCATAAGAAGTAGTGCACTTAATTACTATTTCTTCTAGTTTTTTCCAGCTTCATTCTGAAACCAGATGTAACAAGAATTGTTCCTGCTGACTACATCTTGATGGTCAGAGAAATCAGATGAGAAGCCTCTTTTGACTGCTATAAGTTTAAAAGATGAGAGGGGGAAAAAAAAAAAAAAAAGGAAAAATCACTCACACTATGAAATAATTTAAGTGACCAGGTAGATTGCAAAAGTGACAGCAAAAAACAAATAAGAAAAAATCTAACTCTAAAATGGCTACTTGTTCAGGCTTACTCTAGCTGTGCTAATCCCAAAATCATTCTACCTGTTGTATTCCTTTTTAGTGAGATGCTACATTCTATACCAGCACACAGAAAGGGGGGATTTTGTATGAGTTAAGCAATGGGAAGGTGACCAAAGTCTTTTTTATAGACACCTGAGTTCTGCTCTCCGAAATGAACACGTAACTTCACCATGTGATTTCCCAACTTATCTTTTACATTTCAGAAGTGAACAAAGATTAAAGGGAATAAAGCACATTAAAAGCCTGCTAAAATGCCTACATTTGTTTTACCTCTGCATACAAGAAACTATTAAGACAAAGACAATCACTTACCTCAACAGAACAGTGGGACAAAGCAACTGCTACTAACTCATCACCAGGACAGAAATCACAGTATTGGATTGTACTGTGGTGATTTATGACTTGTGTTATCAACTCACATGTTTTAACATCAAAAAGCTGTGAACACATATCACAACAGTCAGCATCAAGTTTGTACAACTTCCCTATAGACAAATATCTTTTATGCTCAACAGCATACATTCTTTAATTTAGAACTATTGTTTTTCTCAGTCAACAAGTTTGCTACCCACACCTTTTCACTTTACACACACTTGAAACCATGCACCCTATTATATCTAGAATTTTACCTTTAATCATTTCTATCTTTAAGGTCCCTTCCAACCCAAACTCTTCTATGATTCTACAGTTCTATACTACTTCAAGAAACTTACTGAAGTGGGGTACTTACCAAAAGCTTATTTTTGGCTACCACCAAAATCATGTCACCATTTCTAGACCAAGAGCAACATTTTACAAAAACCTCTATTTCATCTGCTTGCTCATCTGCATTTTTGAAGAAATCTTTTATCTCAATACTTTTCAGTTCATTTCCTGAGCGTGATTCCCAAAGCTGCAATAGGAAGGAAAGGAAATACACAAAACCTTTTTACTGATGTGAATAGAAAATGCAAAAGAAAGAAAAATATTAAAATTTATTTATTAATAATAAAATAATTTTTAAAATTAATAAAAGAAAAAATATGCTCTGTAACTCTATTAGAAGTCAACTCACCATAAGATATCTGGCATACATCTAACTTTGCACCCTAATTTCATCCTGGCACCTGCTAAAAATCTACTGACTAGTTCTGTTCTCTGCAACATAATTTTCTTTCTGAATGACAACACCTACAGCAACCCATCTTTCCTGATTTAGCAGCTTCACAGAAAGAAAGCAGTGTTTTAAGAACTGCAATAGCATAGTTCTGTTTTTAGGAAAATCAAAATCTAAATCTCTCAGTTCTCTTCTAGGCATACATGAAAAATGGTACACAAAAATTGCTTGCAACTTTTATGTCTGCTGATGATTCTGAGATGACAGAACTTTCAATTAATCTAGAAATTCATTACTTCTTTTTTTAAACCAACTTCACTCCTCGGCCACAAGTTTTCTTAAATTCCTTTAGGGGAGAAAAAAAAAAAGTTGCTGAAAAGTAGAGGATTGAAAATGAGGCTAACTAGAATTTATTTATACCTTCAGGCACTTTTTTTCACTGGTTCTGGACAAGCCATTTCAAAATCTTGGGACCAATAATCAACTGTTTCTGGATTTAATTCAGTACAGTTGACCATACAGACACAAAACTTTCTTATACATACTTTGCATTTTATACAAGAAAAATAAAACATCAAAACAAACAGTTGATTCAGAAATACACTGGTCTACCTTTACTGTTCCATCCGTTGAGCAGCTAGCAACACATTCATCATTTGGTGAAAATCTACAGTGAATGACGGAATTTTCATGACCTATCATCGTATTTCTACAATATTTCTGGTTTAAATCCCAAAGCTGCATTAGAAACAAACACAAATATCATATTGATGAATCATTCAAAGAGAGATTGTTCATGTTCTAACTCAAAATCACAAAGATAACCAAAACCTCAACTTTTTTTTCTTAGTTTTACCCACATGCTCATCAACTTGATGGTATGCAGCCCCAGCTACCTCACACTTTTCCTCCATCTGCTGACATGCATAAAAACTATGAACATCAGAACTACACAGAACTGGTTAAACTGTCTGCACAGTGCAAAGGCCCTTGAACAGCATAAAGTTACTGAAAATTTCTTCAGAGTGAGGAAGAATCCTCACCTTGACTCATTCCCTTTCAACTTTGAGGTTCAGAATTGTGTAGCTTACACAGAATACCAAAACTGAAACCTCTCATGGAAGTCTCGGACAGTCTGAATATAATCCTTTCCACATCCATACTAACAAAATTAAAATAAAGTTCTGTGTGTTTCTTCTGCTTAGGGCTCTTCCTCTCCCCCCCTCTCACACATAGTTGTCCAAGCCTATAGCTCACACTTCCCTTCTTATTTTTAAATGTCTCCTTCTCAAATTAAAAAAACAAACAAAAAAAATCATACATATGAATGTTCAAGTGAGGGCTCAAAACAGGACTACCTACTTGGAAGCCATCTGAAAAAAAAAAATCAGGCCCTTTTAAGTATTCTGCATACTTCAGTTCTGGTTTTCATTATTCATAAAATTGTCAAACACTGCCTGAAATCCTAACCACATTTCCAGTATTAAGATGGTAATTTTAAATAAGTCTAAATCTACCTGTTCCAAGATGTCAGTCTCAGACAGCAAATGCATCTGCTGAGACATTCAAGAGGTCAGCACAACAGCCTCTTCTTTTCACCTTGGCATCAGATAATTGTATTTAACTTCCAGTTTACACAAACACAAGCTCTTGCAAAAACAAAGCTTTGAGATGAGACTTCACATTACTACTAAAGGACCTCACATCCTACTACCCACAGCTGCAAGAGACAGTTGTCTCCCCATCTAACAATCTCACTCCTGACTGTGTACTCTCAAGACAGCTCTCGTGCACTGGAACTGGGCAATTGAGCTACCACAGGGAACTAAACAAGCAGAAAAGCAATCCCACTAAACAGGTTTTTGCTGGGTTCACTCCATGAACCATAACACTGCAGAAGACCACCAGCACATACACTGCAAAGGCAAAAACACAGAGCCTGGGCAGCAGGACTTTCAGCTTCAGTGCCAGCGTTACAACTTGCTTAGTTGCATTGTGAATTGCATTATTTGCCCTGGGGTCTAGGTCTTTTCTTAATTCCTGTGTTTTCCACTTTCCTCAGAAGCAGGCTTCTATTGTCTGATTTCTGCTCTCTGTATACATCCTGCCTCTCAACCTTCACCTTCATGCCCCACCAATAGAGAACTTGACCATTCTCCTTTGCCAAGCATAAACACTGTTTCTGTTCTGCTTTGCTGAAGTCTAACTACAGAGCTGTAGTCAGCGCTCTCAATCTGTTGCCATCTCTCTTCTACCAGGCTCAACTAAAACAAAACATTAACTGATGATGTAAAAATATATTTATGCATAAATAATAGTCCTGTCCTGATAAGCAGCATGAGAACAATCTCAGTCCTTTCCACTTACTTTGATGAAAGTGTCACTTGAGCAGGTGGCTAAAACATACTGACCACTTCTGTTACTGAACTGGCAGCAATTGACCTGCTCTGTGTGTTCTTCATATACACACCTGCACTGGCCTGTTCTTGAGTTCCAGATCTAGGCAGAATTGAAGGATGAAAGAGACTTTTAAATATATCTACAGTACTTAATATAATAAAACACTGTCAACTATGCTGAAATACAGATAAGCCCTAAACCATTATTAATAACACTTCAAAAATGTTTTGAAGATAAAGGGAAAGCATATATATTTGCATTTAGACAAAAGTAATGAAGAGAAAGGTCATAATTCAGATTAGAATCTGATAAGTACTGGAACTGCACTGAGCTTTTGCTACAATACCAAGGAATCAAAAATCCAAAATATTTCAAATATAACAGAAAAAAAATTAGGGATACATGCACCTCATTATAGGTAGGATTGGACTCAACACATTATGTTCTACTTAAAAAGAATCATCTGATAGTACTACTAAAAAGTGGTAATTCTGTAAGCATGATATTAACATTAAGCATCTTCTATGTTATGTAACGTGTAATGCTTTTCTGTTTGTCTTAAGTAGTGAATTATCCACACAAGATTTAAGAGTTAATAAAAACTTTAAGCATAAGAAGCTGCTCTGAGAATTACTAATTTGAAAACAACAACAAAAAACCTGTCTTAATTTCCTTACCTTCACTTTTTTATCAGCTGAACAAGTTGCTACAAATTCACCATCTGCAGAGAAAGCGCAACAAAGTATTTCATCATCGTGTGCACTTATTGACAGGAGTCTCTCTCCACTTTCTGCTTTAAACACCTAAAAACAACAAACAATCATCTTATAACTAGCATAAAATTTTAAAACACAATATTTAAGTTTGTTTTCTCTCTCCTCTTTACATAAGCTCTTCATCAAATTGGTTTGCTTTTGAAAGCATTTATAATTTCAGGGCTATTAACATATTATAAAAATATTTGAGCTTCAGTTTTGTGAAAACAGTAGAAAAGTGTTAGGGAAAGAAATGGTGAAAACTGATTTTAAAAATACTGGTATGCAATGGGTGTTTCATTAATTTTTATCATTGTTCTTTTAGCCTAAATCTATGTCCTTTCTCAGTATTTTTTAATAGTAACTGCACAACAATATCTATTGACAAAATCCAAACTGTTTTTAAAGCTGTAAAATCCAGGCATGTATATATAGAGACAGATCTGATATCCCTCTGTGGAAATTAAGAATTTCAGCAGCAACTGATGATTTGGAGAACAAGCAAGTACACAGTCGTGGAAAGTTGTGCAGGATGACACAAGTCTTGGTCTTGAGGTAGCCATAGGCAATGGAAGGACAGCTGGGGAAAAGTGTCATACACTAATCAATTTCCCAAAATTCTGGAATTGAATTCTACAAGGGTAGGGAAAAACAAAACAAAACAACCAAAATCAGATCTCCTTTCCTTCGTAGGTTACATATTCTTAATTATTAAAACAAACCACAAGGTGTTCTTTACAGCAATGTTCAGGATACTGCAGTTGTGAATTCCCTGCCTTTTTCCTTTACTTTTTCATTGAATGGTAGTATCAATGACAGTGATGGTATTTGTTCAAACAGAAACAAATACTGAAGTAACAGGAAATCTATGTTTGTAGTAAATGATGCAGAATACCTGTTCTTAATTTAGCAGTCATTTGTTTTTTAATTATTTTACAGAAACAGTAGAAGTAGCCTGGAAAACCAGGAGGATTAGTTTTATCTCCATGCCATAATTAGCAAAAAACACTATTAAGTTCAAAGTTAAAGTACAAAAAATAGATTATTGCTAATTTTCCTATTACTTCAACAGAAGTTTAGTTTAAATGTAATGGCAATCCATAGATGTTACTTTTTTGGGTAGAAAACAAAGAGCAAAATAGCAATGGGCAGTCTCAACGATGAAATCATTAAGTGCAGAAGCCCAGCACAGTAATCTCAGCAGAGCATAAAACAAATACATCTGCCAGACATCTCTTTAGGTGGATGCCATGATCATAAAATTGTAGAAGCCAGCAAATAAATAAATAATAACAGCATAGTAACACATTAAGTAGCCAAATGAACAGCAACTAAGCATCACTAATATTATGACTTCAGTACTTAACTGATCAAGCATCTAAAACAAGACCAAAGGCTTGCAGAAAAGTTGTTCTTCTCCCTTACCTTTGGCTGTCTGGAATATGGATACTTTACCAGGTTATTGGCTGGCTGTTTGCTAGTTTTCTTGAGAGCTGGCTGGCTCCCCTCCAGGCAGACTGCTGGCAAATTTATATTAGTCACTTTCTTCTCTGTCTCCCCTAATTCACTTCTATGCACTTTGGGAGTTTCCATCTCACATTATCCTAAACTTCAGGAGTTTGTTTTTCTTTCCAGATGTATTTCTTTTGCATAAGACAGTTTACTAAGTAAGCACCAAAGTAGCAGAGGTCAATTACCACCCCATGGAAACAGTAAATCTATAACTAAAATGTCTTCTTGTTTCTCAGTTCTGCAGGTCCACTGTCACTGGAAATAACATCTTTGCAAGCAAACCTTAAATATGCTGAGGTGCATCACTAAAAGGCACCTCACATTTACGTATTACAGCAGTGAGGGTATAAACCCTGATATCACACAGCTTAGCTTTTGAACTAGGAGATAACACTTATTATTCTAAACATGCAACTTGATGTTGATGTAATACATCCTTTTCAATCATTTGCCTTCATCATGTTTTAGACCCCTCATATCTCCATGTAACACCAAAAGCAAAAAACCCAGGACTGTTAAAAAGATGTTATCAAAATGGTACACAGCATCTCATTTCACCCATGCACAAGTATCTTACCTGAAGTGTTTTATCAGCTCCACAGGATGCTATTCTTTGCCTGTCCTTAGAAAAGCAGGCATGGTAAACTGCATCTCTATGTGGACGAACAACCAGACGGTAGAGGTTTTTCAAGGATTTTTTATTTCTGCAGGGTAAGACAATTGACTTCATATAAGCAGGATTTCCTACTGCCTTTTTGTTATTCAAGATCCTCTATGAAAAGATAACACTTCCACATAACTCTTGTTCAGCAAGCTTTGTAACAAGCAGACCAACCAACCCACTGTACCTTACCTCTCAGTCTCTATGCTGAAATAATAAGGGGAAACACAAATTCCAGCATTCACTCTGAGTTTTCATTGCCCTCCAAAAGTTACAGCTGGGCAATCAAGAAAGTTAATAAATGCATGAGAAATTAAAAGGGATTCCTTTTCAAGCTTACTCAAAAACATTTATGAATTTGTTTACAACTCAATAAACCTACTTAATTTTTACAGCAATGACTCAGATCTTATCACTAGATCTTTAAACAAAATCCATGTCTATCACTGCATCTCAACCAGACATTAAGTACAGAATCTAATATGCTTTAGATGGCTCTTGTCTCACTTTAACAAAAACTGAGAATTAGTAGCAATCATAGTCACCTATTTAGCCAGATCCTAATACAAAAATAAGATGTAATAAGATGTAATAAGATGATTTTTGGTGATGAACAGATTGTTACAAGATTAATTTTTTTCTGGAGTCAAATGAAACCAATGTTCTTCAAGTTTTTATCATTACCAGTTACAGACTCCAGGCTTTGCATTTAAATAAAAAAAATATTTTACTAAGATCTCAAAGTAACTGTACTTTAGAATGAAAGCAATTTTTCACTGCAAAATACAGATTCATCTAAGCCAACTTTTTTTCTTTTATATTTTAGTAAAGTTGCTGGTCAAGAGAGCAGTGCATTCACCTACATAGCCTACAAACTATTTTTAGAACCTTGCCCTAGAATGGAAGACAAAACCATCATTCTCTGTCCTGTTGATTTTGGTCCTGTTCTTCAGTATAAGATTCCCACATCCAAGGTGGAAGCCCTGAACTACCTGGACATAAACTACCTACTCTTCTGAATTCTGCAACTTCCAAGTGATTTTGTTGGAATCTTGTTAGTTATGCAGAATGAAATAGCTTAATATCTAAAAAGGAGACCAGAATTCAAGTATGCCTGGATTATTACTCTAAGTACCTGACACAGAGTCATTCTGGTTTGTGATCACCATTTATGGCAGAGATCAGAAGAGAAACATTCAACAGAAGAATCTAACAGAGACAAGATAACTACTAGACTACGCTAAAAAAAATTTAGATACGTATATTTTTCCTTAAAAAACTTACAAAAAGCTGAAAAAGGCTAAAAAATATTTAAATAGGAAAAGGTGAAGATTGGGTAAATATTATCACCCTTTTAGTATTTATCATCTTGCTATTTTAAAATACTTTGCAAGTTAACAAAAATGCTGCGTACATTTTACTAGAAAACCTAAAAAAGTATTTTAACATACCCAATACTTGCACTACAATTTTGTTTTGGGTTTTTTTAAATTATTTAGAGATGTTTCAAGGTATTTTCATCTTTGTATAGTTATTTGAAAGAAAAAATCATTGAATACAGAAGTAAAAAATATTCCTCTACTTATTTCTATGCAATTATTACTAATTTGTAGTCTTGCATATACAGAGTTTCTCTTCTCCTACAAGTTCTTGATAATTATGTCACTCTCCCCAGAAAAACAACATTGCAGTTCTTAAAAAGGTCCTTATATTGCACATAAATTGTATTTAGTTGTATGTTATATTATTTTCTTGGATCAGGGGACCAGTATATCAGGAGATATACTGCAGCTACTTACATCCATTCCAAATAAAATGCTCCTGTTTCTCTTTGAGCATGTAGCTTGGCTTGTTGGTACACCTCTGATGCCTCTGGTTGGCAAAGACCCATCTGTATGATGTCCGGAAATGGCTGCCGTCCAAGAAGGTGCCCATTTAAGGACAAAAATTCCTGGAAGTTCTCACGTACTGTGCTACCCTATGGAAAGAGCAGATAATATTTTGTATTGGAGAAAGCGGATTAGTACCTTAGCCTGTTTTGATTTTTTCATTTACTGTACAGCTAATATTTTTACAGAAGCACTTAGTTCTATTTTTATATTTAGTTCTGTTAGCAAATACATATGATAAGACTGAAATATTTCATTATGCTGGTTCAGGAAAGTGTATTAACATTATTTTTCAAATGAAGGATATTGGCAACAGTGATTTACTCTATAAGCAGGCCACAGGAAATACCAAAAAGACTATTACAAGCTGCCAACAAAATTCTGCTCTTCCTAAAAAGCAGAATACCACATGTACCCACCATTGTGTACTGTTTTTCACCTTAGTTATTGAGTTCCATGGTCAATTACTTGGCCACACAAATACACAAGTTACAACTTGTGCACACAACACAAGTTACAGCTAAAACTAAAACTTAAATTTTCTTCATTTTTCTCTTCTCTGAGTTAAAGTTTAATTTAGCAGTGGTTTTATGTTTCAGTTTTTTAACCTTTCTGTATCCATCATACATACATACAACAAAATTTAATTTAACATGGAAAAATATATTCGGAACATTCTGATCATTTACCTTTTAGTATCATACCTTTTGATCCAGGACTGAACTATATTCTACGTATTCATGTATCAGATGAGCAGGCCCTACCAATTCTGTTTTAGCTTTAATCCAATCTAGAGAAAACATAAGATCACAGAGTTCCTACAAGAAACAGAAATTTAAGTTCAGATTGTGAGTTTGATAACAAATCTCTGCAAGATGAAAAAGGAAAGCACAGGAAATACACTGGGTATTTCTCATGCTTCAGCAGTACAATTGTCTCCAGTTAAAAAACTTTGGCAATTGCCTGTTTTCTGCATCTTACTCAATCAGGTATAAAAATTCTGCATATAGAAAGCCAAGCTTGCTGTTCCAATGCAAGACTGCTCTTTGAGATACAGCTAGTCAGAGAAGGGCTAGGGGTGCAAAGCCAATCTTGACTTTTGTAGCACTCAGGTTCTGTTCCAGTGTATCAGAGATCACTCTGCTAATCGTGGTACATTGTTCTTCCTAGCAGGTGCTGAATTTGAATGAAAGCAAAATGTCTGTTATAGATGCATTTAAATAAAATGAAAAATTGAGTTAAAAGGCAATCAGAAACTGCAAACAGAATGATTAGAATAGAATACACTATTTCAGTCGGAAGGGACTTAAAATGAAAATCTAGTCCAACTAGATTTTTTGTGGCTGTTGAAAGCTGGTCAAACAGAGGATGAACTTTTAAACACAAATGAGTATAACATATCAGGGAAAACAACAAGACTTCTGTAGAAAGAAGTAACTAATTCATCAAATTCTCTGAACAAAGCCACCTACTTGTACAAGCACACAATAAAGCGAGCATGGGTTTTCAAAAAGATTTAGAGAAGATTTCTTATCTAAGCTTCTTCAAAAGGAAAGCCACAAGCTATTATGCTACAAAATAAGAAACCTTCTCAAGAACTGATTGAGAAGACACAAAGGGTAGAAATAAAGTAGTCTTCATGACAGTGATTATTAGCAAGGCCCCTAAAGGACTGTGAGTCGAGTGTTTACCTATCTGTACAAAAGTATGGGAGAAGAGAGGCTTAAGCTTGAAAAACCCTGAGGGCAAAAGCAGGGGGTAAGGGTGGGTCATGAAGGGAAATAAAAGAACACCAGTCAGAACTCACCTTCTGCATGTTGGCACCAGCCATGTGGTATGCTAGAAAGTTATACCAGTACATGCAGTCCTCTTGAGATGGGACAGGTGTATTAAGTTTGTAATATTTCTTGTACTGATTTACAATGTTTTTATGTAGCTCCTGCAATGCGAGTCAAAATACACTTTCAGTTAATACTATACCAAGGTATGGACTAGTTCAGTGTTCATAAATTAAGATTGTTATTAATATTTTATTGTACATAGAACTGAGGAATCATAATAAAATTCTCTCTCAATCATAATACAACAAATGTAGTAAGAGAAGTCTACCTTCCAAAACTGTCCGCTTAACCTAATTTATTGTTTAAGACTTCTCCAGAAACATTCTCTGGATACTAAAATACAAAAGCAAGCTGCTAACTGTGGGGTTTTTCCACAGAAGCAGACATGTACTGAACAAGCCATGTTCAGGAATGTGTTAACGAGCTGACCTTGGCAGGACAAATAACAAGGGAACTGGCTGTGTAGCAGACAAGGTAACAGAGAAACGGCAAGAGAAAATATTTTTAAGTCTGGATGGCTCTTGGCATGGGCGTGGACAATAGCCTTTAACCAATTAGCTTATAAGTTAGGAGCAAGTTCGGAGCGTGTTAACCAATCGTGTAATGCCATGCATGTGACATAGAAAAGAGAAAAGTATATATTCAGCACTAAGGAACTTAATAAACGAGATTGCTTCAATCACATTGATGGTGCTGGCAACTACTCCGAGCCCCCCCGGGAAAGCTAACCTTCCTTTTTAGACTGAGAACAGCTATCAAATCACACTCTTCACATTAAATGTGGGTAACCAACAAAAAACCACCCTTCCATAGGTAGTTTTCTAGCAAATCTAAAAACGTGCCTTTGCTTATTATCTACTATTTCTGCCCTGTCCTTTAGAACCAATATATTTATTGGGCCCAATTTACAGGTTCTCTCCCTTAAAGTATTGCCTCTAATTGAAGAAAACAAACAAAAAAAAGGAGTAAAAAGCACGTCTCTGCATTAATTGTCCTACTCTGGTAGGGTCTTAAAGCCTTTGGAATCATCAGTGGGACATTCTGTCACCAGCTGGAAAGATCTTTGACAGAGAAATAATGGATATAGAATCTTCTCTCAGTTTAGTTTCTTAGCTTCAAGTAGAATCATCATGAAACCATTCCACAGTTTCAAGTTGAAAATAGAAGTTTGTAATTAGTCAGCATTAAGCTTTACTGCATTGTGGACCTATTCTATGAAGCTATGCTGAACACCATTTAATAAAGGCACATTTTCTGAGAATGCCCAGTTTTGGAAAGTAAAGTTAGAATTAAATAAATTACCCTACCTGAAGATGGTTGCGATTCTTCTCTGTAAGAAAGTCAAGTTGAAGATCATGTAAATAATAATGGAATGACTTCCCATTACGATCACAGAACAACAGTGATTTGTTAACAAATTCCTGTAGTAAATCTTCAACTTCTTCGGTTTCCATATCCCAAAGAATACAGAGAACCTACAAAAACACATTAAGACAGAAAAGAATCAGAACTAAGGGGTAATATGACCTTACACATGCTGATATAGACACACTAATACAGACACATTACAAATGGTAATAAATTCATTAAGCTACCAATTCTTCCATACCAAACTTTAGGAGAGATAATACAAATCTTTTGTCTATTTGTGCTGAATTATAGTCATCTTACGTTTCTTGTAAAGGAGACAAATAATGATAAAATAATGGACTTGCCCTGACCAATTTAGCAAGTATCATTAAGTTACACACAGGGTAGGTTACATGCAGCAATTATAAATTTTATTAATTCATATAAGTTATTGTTTGTATTTCACTAAAAATGATGGGTTGCTGGTATTACCTTGGTGGGTACTCTAACATCTTTTGGGAAGATAGAGAGGTCTTTATAGTAATCTTTATAATTGTCATTCAGCTGCTCAACACTTATGGACATTGCTTCATCCAGGGCTTCATAATCATAAGAAGAAGATTTTCTGATTCTTTTAAACTGCTTATTCTGCAGCTGTTTGAGATAGTATTCCCAACGATTAGGGAAGTCTCGTAATAATGCACCTATCAAGGATATCACAAGAGGAGAACCTGATGGAAAAGATGGAATTGATCTTAGAGGTTTTCAAGGAACACAGTACAATAGTTAAGTCAAGTGGTTGAATAAATTGGGTAATTTTCCCAATATCTTGAGGTGCGAAAAACAAACAAAACATGTCATCCTCATAAACATCTATAAACTCACCAAATTTAAGTGTAGTAGGGGAGGAGGGGGAAGACACACTGAAGAAAAATACTTGAAAACAAGACATTTCTGTTTAGTTTAAAACAAACTAACAAACAAACATATTTAATAAACACTTGTGTTTTACTTAAGGCATAAGGTATTAAAGAATGTTCCCTCTTCCACCTGTAAGTCAAAATGCAGGGGAAAAGAAGTACATCCAGGGGTAAACACTACATTAAAGAGCTGCAAGCATACCTTTGCATTCCCGTACAAGGCAGTTAGCTTGTTCTGGCAGTTCTGATATTTTCATATTCACAAATAGTGATAAAATCTCCAGTCCTTTCTCATGTGCCAGCCCACTTTCCACATGAACCTCATATTTATTGCCTAAACATAGAAAAAAAAATTCGAATATGTAAAAAATCCTACGGAAGTCAGTATTTTTCCAAGCAAAATCTGGAGTAAACGACCTGGCCCATGGGTTTTTTGCACGGTATTTTATAAGCTTAGTACTGAGAAAAGTATAACTGCTACTCATCAGAATCAAGCTTGCATTAGGACACAAAAAAATTAGAATACAGTAATTACAAATGCATTATGGGCATCTTCCAGAAGTGACTGCTTACTAGCACAGCCAGTCTAACAGCAGTAGGATCACACAGGATAATTCTTCAATGTAGAAATGGAACCTTCAGGATAAGCACGTAACATTTATTTTAAAAAGATCATGAGGTCTTACAGAGTAGAATTCTACAACTTTGCTGCTTCTGTACAAGTTGATAGACATAAACTCTATCAGATTCCTTTAGAAGTTCACAAGAACAAATTGCATACATATACACATACAATTCGTGATGCAAGAGATGAAACTGTTCCTTACCAGCCACAGCATCTGTTACACTCCTGTCCCTGCTGGTGATAAGAATCTGACATTGATTGTCAAATGCTTTTAACACCCAGGAATCCCAAACGTCATCCAGGATCAAAAGAGATCTAGTGAAAGAAGAAATATTGCAGATTTCAGATCAACTTTTAATGCTAAAACCCAGTATTGCATTTTAATAATCAAATAACATTTTCATAATTTACAATAACTAAAAATTAAGCATAAACAATAAAAGCTTGAAAAATATTTCCACTAGTAGATGCCAAGAAAACCAAGTATTTAATCTGTTTTTCATGTCATCAGATATCATAAATGAAGAAAAAGGGCTAGATAACAATTCTACTTGACACAGCCTAGTGATAAGCTTTTTGGAAGAAACCATTCAAGTGTCCTTTTGACTCAAGAGATTTCAGTTTTGTTGTTTTATCTTCAGAAAGTTTTATGAGACTAATCTTGTAAACAAATTTCTTGGGTACTGAGACCCTTTACATAAGGAACACTTTACAGCAACCACATGTTCAAATCATACGAGTAGTTACATTTGTAGGTTACTACATGGATCCTCACAAGATTTCCCTCACCTGCCTGTGGCTGACAAAGTTGATCCTGAAAACTACATTTAGAAGATTGGTTCCAAGGGAGCAAGAAGTCAGAAAGACTGGTTGGCAAACAGATTTATGAAAACAGATAACACTTATTTCCATTCTGTGTGTTTGGTGGAGGAAAGGAAGTTGTGGATACCAAATCCTACAAATTGTTTAAGTGTACTAAGCTTTGGGGGTTTTTAAGGGATGAATTTTCAGCTACATTAGTCATTGGTTAAATTGTCCAATTTGCACTGAGGCATGACAAGACTTGTACATTTCTCTTTAGCTCAGTGACATTTATGCCATCAATGCTTATAAATACAGATTTTATCCTTCAGAAACAAGTGCATACACATTATATACCTGGCAATGTTTTTCAAATCTTTTCTTCTCAAGAAAGATAGTGTTTTCCAGAACAAAAATGCCAACAGTCTTCTACTCTATGTCATCTATAAAGATGACAAGGGTGGAGTACTATTCCTGAGTTATCTCACTTAAGTGCACACTTGTTTAGTTTAGTACAGATTTTCCCAGAGGGCAATGAAATCCTCAACAAATAACAAACTATTGCTCAAAGATGAAAAACATTTGCGTGTAAGGAAAAACATCTGTGCAGTAATTGAGATGCTGCTTGATAAAATTGAGTCATTTTTCCTGGAGTTTGAAAACAACTAGCTTCTTGAAGACAACAGACTGTTTCATGAAAACCTGCTTTCACTTCAATTACTCTAGACTGAACACTTTAAAAGACATCAGCTGTTCTGGAAAGGAAAAATTTTCTGCATCGATACACACCCTTTTACTTCTCACATCCGTGAAGCATTCTACATACACAATGAAAACATTTGAAGTTAAGAGGAATTCTTATTTCCAACTGTTTGTTCCAACCTCCGTTATTCTGTGACTAATAATTTTTCAAGTGATTGTGACTCCTGCACAGCTGGTTAACATATTTTGTTAGCAGGCAACTTATTAGCCTACCAAATGTATTCATATCTAGGACAACCCCACACTTGTTGCTCTATATAAAGAAACAGCCCAAACAGAGTTACCCTATGTATACTATACACCTGCCTCTAGCATCTATTGACCCATGAGTCTGTAGACTCATTTGAACTTACTCTTTTACTGTAGGCAACTCAGTAACTTAGAGCACATAAAAAGGAATCCCTGCACAAGAATTAAAATTCTACAAGAACTGTAAGCTCCACCTTGAATAAAACTTCATCATTATTTACAGCAAAACAGGAAGCAAAAAGTGGAAGAGTTAGGGCATATGTTTTTAATTGCACACCACAGAGACGTAACCACAGCACAGACACTTCAGATGATTAAAGTTACTCTGCCAGGTTTTCTCAGTTGAAAGAATAGGGTTTCCTTTTACTGACATCACCTGGGATATTTGCGTAGCATCAGCAAACGAAGACGATCTTTAGCCTCCTCAATGTTCAGTGGTGGCCTTTGTGAAAGAGTAGAGTCATGTTCTAATCTACTACAGAGATTCTGGAGTTTTATTAGGAGCCCTGCTTTGTCCTGTTTTCCAACAGAGATCCAGTGAACGCCTCCTGGAAAGTAATCTGATAAAAGCAGTATCAGTCACGCTATGCATTTAAAATCAGAAATATTTGATAGCAGCTTCCAAGAGCAATCAAGAACTCAATTTCAATTAAAATATAGAAGTGTAAAGTCTACTGCAAGCCAACTTTTCAACTCTGCCATTGACACAAAAGGAAGGCTCTACAAGACCACTACTTTTTATTACTAAAGGAACAGGCTCTGTAGGGCAAGTTCCCACAGAGAATTCACACTGCCACTAATGCTGTTGTCCCTCCTCTCTACATGCCTTCCTGACTCTCCCTTGAAAATCCCTTCTGCATCCATCTTCCTGCTAGTTTGATTCACCATTTATTTTTTTTCACCCTCTACTACTGCAGTTCAGAACACATAATGTGACATTTTCACAGAATGTGAAAATCATCTCAAAACAGAGAACAAGAAGGCATCTAGAAGACACTGGTGCAGCAAAGGATGATGTAACCTCTATCACTAAACCATGTTTTCTAGTGCCCAAGTCTCACTTTCTCCTTTAAGTGTCCTGAACAGGGAAAACCAAAAAAAGAAAAAGGAAAAAAAGGAAAAGGAAAAAAAAAATAATAATAATAATAATAAAAAAATAATTAAAAAAAAATTGTTTTCTTATCACCTAAAGTGATACTAGTGCAATCACTCCACAAATGCCTGCCATTATTAAAATGTATGTGAAAGTCTCAGAGCAAGATTTTTTTAAACTCAAACAGCAAGGGGAAGAATATGAGAACTTTAAAAACAATGTCCAAAAGGAATATAAACTAACTATGATTATTTTGCACTAATAGAAACAGCAATTTCAAGTTAATTAAGGATGCATCTACTCTCACAAGCAAAAACAATTCCAAAGTGAAAAACTATTCAAAATATTTTCCCATAAATTAGTGAAATACTTAGTGGTCCCAAAGCACTAAATGGTTATAAAAACTGTAAGCTGCAAGCACACATTTCAAAACCACCTAAGGAATTTAGAAGCCCAAATCTCAATTACTGTCAGGATGACTTAAGCTTATTTGCCATATATGTCCAGTACATGTATGCTTGTAGTAATTTCTGCAAGAACAGAAACGTTTTTCTAGAAGTACCTTCCAAGAGCTGATGATCTCTCAGAGCTTCTGCTGTTAAAACAGTCTTCCCACAACCTGCCATTCCATAAACTGTGACCCAGCCTGGATCATTTCCTAAGCAGCAGAGGTTCTTTTTAATAGCATCTACCAGTTTTGGCCGAGTGACAAACACAACTGGTCTCTGTGGCACACCACCTTCACGGAGAATTGTCTTAACTAAAGTTAAAAACAAGACATATAAAAATAAAAACTAATTTCTGAATGTGGTACGTCTTCAAACCAAAACAAATAACTCCCTACTCTACCTCAAATAACTAGTGGGTCCCCAGTCCCAACTCATGTCCTTTACAAAAGCTCCAAAAAATAATGGGAAGAAGGAAAAAAGGGGACAGGAAGAAGAGAAAAAGGGAATGAGGGGAATACAGGGAAAAAAATGAAACATGGGGAAAAAGGGAAATGGGAAAAAAGAGGTAAAGAGAAAAGGTGTACTTTTTCCGGCCACTTCTGGCCACCTCTCCTGTGAAGACAGGCTGAGAGAGTTGGGGCTGTTCAAAGAACAGACAGAAGGCTTTGGCGAGACCTTACAGCAGACTTCCGGTACTTGAAGGGGCTACAGGAAAGCTGGGGGGGACTTTTTAGAAGGGCATGTAGCAACAGGACAAGGGGGAATGGTTTTAAATTGGAAGAGGGTAGACTTAAGTTTGACATTAGGAAGAAATTCTTTAGTGTGAGGGTGGTGAGACACTGGCACAGGTTGCCCAGGGAAGTTGTGGCTGCTCCATCCCCACGATGTTCAAGGGCAGGTTGGATGGGGCTTGGAGCAACATGGTCTAGTGGGAGGTGTCCCTGCCCATGGCAGGGGGTTTGGAACTAGATGATCTTTAAGGTCCCTTCCAACTGAAACCATTCCATGATTCTATGATATGCAGAGTCATATTATACTTATAGGCTTTGGGAAATCTCACCCAGTGAATCAAAATTCTACATGTCCGAGACACTTCATAAAATCCAGAGTGACAGCATCTAGTCATATCCAATTAGAAGGTTCTTCCCATTAGAAACTATTAATTTATTCTATGTCAATAAAAGATGATACTAATGACATTATAGGTAAAGGTTAGGAATTTGTGTAGGTAAAAAATATGGTGAAGAGAATCAACTACAACTAGAAAAACTATGGAATGTAGGCTGCGAATTTATAGGTTACTCTTCATGTGAAACATGAAAATCTTGGAGGCTTCAACTTCTTTAATATATTCAAATAAGAAAGAGTTTCTCTTTACATACAATAAAAATGTTACAGAGAAAACTGAGAGCTTCAGGTTTCCCATCTTTAAAATAATTACTAAATACGAACATTTTCAAGATGACCTATACAAGTCATAACTGCTGTAATTCTCCTGCCACTTTAAATACATTAAGTACAGAAATACTGACTGCTACACTATGAAAACAAGTGAATGCACCATCTATGCCTTTTTTATAGGAGGTAACTTAGGAATAAAAAATACAATTTTTCTTTACTTTCAAGCACAGAAATTGCTGCAGCTACACTGACCATATGAAGTCATTCCATCCACTGAACTCTTCCCATTCCCAGAGGAGATGGCAGGGATGCCGTCCTGAAGAAGAGCAGCAAGATCTCTGTACCCTTCATGAAGCAGTGCATTATAAAAGGATCTGTAGGAATTATTGTCTTTTGTAAGAATAATGTTTATTAGCATAGCTGCTCGCTCCTTCTGTGTATTCTAGAAAAAACATTAAAAGAGATGTTACACAAAACTAAAACCTTAAAAATCACGTAGTCTGTTACTCTGTCAATTGCAGACTGCTTATAGTTACAGAAATAGCCTTCAACTAGACCAAGTCCTCAACTCAACCTTATGAAGTACAACAAAAATGGTGTGTTGGGCATACACTTAAGAATTTGCTGAATACAGAAATGATGTAGACAGAAATTACTATCTTTAAACAGAATATGTAAGTAGACTAGGAAGATAAACAACACAGAGATGATACCTGTTGTTTTACTCTCTCCTCCTCCTGCAAAGTTAGTACTTCATCAGAAATCATTCGATCCATAATGTAAGAGGTCTTGATGTCTCTTTCCAGTGCTTGGCGATTCATAAGTAAATAATTTCTGCTCTTGACATCCATATTTCTTCAGTGTGAAAGAGAAGAGAGAAGAAGTCAAGTCAGAACGAGAACATAACTTAAGTCCAAGGATAAAAGTTTTAACATAACTGCAGTTGTGAAAAATACAATGGATCTTAAGAAAACTCATACTACAAAATGCAGAAAGCACAAAAAAATATAGTTGTTTATTTTACTTTCTGTCTTGGTATAGACACTTTCATACCACTGTTAAATGAATGTAATTTTACTGCTTATGACTCACTAGTCTAGCTTGGCTGGACAGTACAGCTGCATCAAGAAATCACTGAGGAAATCTAATATTCCTTTTCAATGAGGTAAAAAAAGGCATATTAGTAGTTAAGCTGTAATAGTCCACAAGCTACTGTGAATATGAACAGTATTTTTGAAATATTACTTAGATGTAATTTACTATTATGTTTAATAAAAACATCCATCTGAGCTTTATTACAGGTAACCTGACTACAGTATTTCTCTGCTTGCTCTACTTAAGAGGCATAAAAAGTAGATTTAAAAAGAATTTAAATCTTTAACAATTAATTAGACTCATAATTACACACAAAACTTTTGTGCTCACTACATGAACAGAAGCATTCATTAAAAAAGTAGAAATGTACTTCTAGTTCTGGGAGAAAAAAAAAAAAAAGTCCTTTTCCACATTTCTATGAATTTGTTTATGAACACCTGCCAACTAAGCAATCATAGTCTGTCCGAGCTGCTCACATACTATGGACGTGCTAACTGTCTCTATTAAAAAGTCTTCTCCACACCTACTACATCCCTCAAATTTTTTAAGTCATTGGATCCTGTTTGGGACAACAGGCTGAGAAAGTTGACTGGTCATGATTGACAGCACCAGGCAGAACTACAATAGAAACTGAACTCCCTGTGTACCAAATCCCATGACATAAACTCAGTGTTGTCTTCGAGTTCAGGACTCCATGCAAACACGTTTAATTTTAACACACGATGGAAGATGGAGCATTAAACACTGATAATTGCTGTGCTATACTGTCCTTTTCAGCACCTAATTGTATCATAGAATCATAGAATGGTTTCAGTTGGAAGGGACCTTAAAGATCATCTAAACCCAACCCTCCAGCCATGGGCAGGGACACCTCCAACTAGACCAGGTTGCTCCAAGCCCCATCCAACCTGGCCTTGAACATCTTGTAGGTGGAGCAGCCACAACTTCCCTGGGCAACCTGTGCCAGTGTCTCACCACCCTCACACTAAAGAATTTCTTCCTAATGTCTAAATCTACCCTCTTCCAGTTTAAAATCGTTCCCCCTTGTCCTATTACTATATGCCTTTGTAAATATCCCTCCCCAGCTTTCCTGTAGGCCCCCTCCAGGTATTGAAAAGCCACTATGGGGTCTCCACGAAGCCCTCTCTTTTCCAGGCTGAACAACCCCAACTCTCCCAACCTGTCTTCATAGGAGAGGTACCCCAGTCCCCTCATCACCTTCCTGATGCTCCTCTGGACTCACTCCAACAGCTCCAAAGGATTGCCAGGAGGCAACAGAAGGCGAAAACTGCTCTCCACCATGTAAATATTTTCCAGTACCGAACAGTTGCCCGAGAATCTCAAATGATCAAAATTATCTCCCTGAACACAGCCCTGCACAACGACCAAAGGCTCCGTCACCAACTGCAAGTTCGGCCACGGAGCAGGTCCATGGCTGCCTGCACAAGTGTGTTCACCCTTTCCTTTGCTCCCTCCTTCCGGAGCCGGGGAGATGCAGAGCAGCTGCCGTTGGATAAAACCACGATGAAGTAAGTGCCTCTTCCGCAGTACTGACAGAATTTCCTATTTTCAACGAAGATTATGCGCCTGGAAAAGTCTTCCCCCCCTGCCTTTACCTCACCGCACAGCTTAGGAAGGGGACATGAAAGCTCACCAGTCGAAATACGTCCAGGTTTGAAAAAAACAAAAAAAAAACCCCAAACAAACCCCCACCTATCCACACGCGAAGCAAATACAAGAAAAAAGCACCCCGCAAAGACAAGCTATAAACACGCCAAACAAAGGGTTACCTCACTCCCAGGCACGCCTCACCACAGCCGCTGTTTCCAGCCGCAGGGAGAACAACACAGAGATCGGAACATCCAGACCAGCCGCCCGCCGCCACCCTCCACCCCGACGTTGTTCCGCAGGGCTCTGCCCGGACACCTCAGCCACTTCGCCCCGAGGCAAAAAGTGGAAGCCGCCGCTGAAGTCACAACCTCATGGGCGCCGCGACGAAACCACCCGGGTACGGCCTTGCCCCGATCCCCGCCTCGGTCGCTCACCTGGCGGTCAGCGCGGAGCCGTCAAGAGCCGCCGGCAACAACTTTTCGCTTCACCCTGAGAGAACCCG